>CAXITT010000034.1:1656226-1796895 GCA_964033795.1 Lymnaea stagnalis
ATATATATAAATATATATATATATATATATATATATATATATATATATATATATATATATATATATATATATATTTATATATATTAAACAATATAAACAAATTTAGGGCCCCCGGCCCCAAACAGAATATTGTACAATGAATGTACTAATTCAGAAACTTCTTCTTATGTCACAGAAAAACTGAAATGCGCAGTTTGTATTTAATTATTTCCATCCACCCATGCAATAGTCATGTTTGAAATTATTTTTACATTATATTAGCAAATAATTTAAACGTGGCCCTTTTCATTATTAAATACAAAGATGGTTATGTTTCCAAATTTGTTATGAATTGTTCTGAAAATGAACATGGGCTCAGTGTGTATCTTCTTCTTCTCTATATTAAGGGCCCAAGATCAATTTATTGATCATTTGGGCTCCTATGTATGTAGAGGGGATTTGCAATGTTTCCGTGCCTGGTGTTGACGAGGACATTTCAAAGATTTTCATTGCCACTTTGTGAGGGAATCATGCACTGGGGGTTTGAAGGCTCGAGGCAATAGACACAAATGGTTTGGGTCCCTTTTTCGCTAACTTCGTTCATTAAAAATGAGATTTTAGTTTGATTATGACTTACGATAAAGAGCCTGGGATTCCCCCACCCCCCACCCTTAATTTTTTTTTGGTCAATTGGTAATGTTTTAACTATATATTACACTTATTCTTATATTACAGGACAATAAATGTAATTAATATTCTACTCTTTTTTAAAAAAGTTCTTTATATCGATAATTTGATGTTTCTCAGTTTGAACTGTGTGATAAAATGATCGGTAAATGTAAACATAATTTAAAACAATTTAAATTAATCGTGAGTGATAAGAAATGTTAATTTAAATAAATTAAGTCAGATATAAATCATAAAAAAATTAAATGCAATTGGAATAGTCCATTCGAACCCAGTTTTAAACCAGTGTCTGCATTAGTAACTTAGTCAAACATGCAAGATCCTAGAGAGGAAAACCTGCGCCTGAAAATGATCCCTGTGCCTTTTCATCAATAAATTATATATGATATAGCATTATATGTTATATAATACGCATGGCAAGGTGTCACTTATTAGGAATACTGTTAGCACACTGTTGTGGATGAAGCCCAGGCTATACTATAACACGTACACACCCAATGGATGTAAAAGAAGCACAACTATGCAAGGTGGGATCTAACCTCTTTTTTGGTCATTTAAGCACGTTGAGTCCCGTGGCCCCGCACGTGACCCTCACGTCATTGCTCTCTTGCGTGTACTTGAGAGAGATTACCTGTGGTAAACACCCGTTATGTTGCCGGTCACATCTGGCCGCTTATTAGGTAAAGCATATGTTATATTTTCAGGGTACAGTTTATTTTGTGGTTGTGGTGGACCATTCCTGTCAAGTAAAGAAGTGTATTAATTTAACTTTTCCTACTCATTAAGAAAGAAACGTTATCACCATAGATAAACATACAACACGCTTTGTCTTTTGTGGACCAGTGTGTTCTTGGGTTTTCAGCTATAATTTATAACATTCTAGTGACACATATGCTGGGAATGCGCTATGCAAATAGGCTTGGCGTGTGCACCACTATTCATATAACGATTTTAAATTTTGTTGCTCCGGTTAAACGCACTGTTTTGGTCCAAGTTGCAGAATCCGAACGTTCAAGTCATAATATATTAACTATACTGACATGTCGTTACGTTTTAGAACAGACCCACGTGTGTGGCATTAGTAATAGCCAAGTATCCAGAACTGTAAGTTAACTTAACCTGTTTACAATGCTCTCAGAAAAAATAAACAGGTCTCAAGACCTGATTTCCTTGAATTTGTAAACCACTTTCTTTTTTACCGTCTGTCGCTACAACGCGGCTGTACATCGAAGGATAATGTATGATGATGGTGGCACCCCTGAGCTTGTTGTCTGGAGCGTCGGTTCTCTTTACTTTGTATTGAATTATGATTAGTATTTTTTTTACTATGAATATGATACATTTACTTCAGAAAGGGTTAAAAACTGTGAAAACTGTAATTATATATTGATATTAAAAATCTTGAATCATTACATAACTATTTTACATCAATAGCCGTGACAAAATATGTTCTTGTTTTTTACGCGGTTAAATGCCGGTGTGGGTTCAACGCCCTAATAGACCCATGCTACTGAACCGTTTCAAAGATTTAAAGCAATAAATCATTTAAGAATTAAAATTATCCATCGTTCTAGAAAATATTAAACCAGACGCCATGAAGTGCAAGCGGAAGTTGCTTAATTTTTTTTCCCATGCATAATTTCTCAAATATAACGCAGTAGCTCCGAGTCACGCTAACTCCAGCAAATGAAAGGAAATAACAATCACGGATGAGGGAAGAAATATATCTTTAGAAATGTCTTGTAAACTTGATATCAAATTTAAAAAAAAACATGAAACCAATTTAAGAAAAAAACAATTTTTTCGCCAACAGATATGGAGATGTTATTTGTTGTTTTTTTTTTTAAAAATTAAAAAAAACACCAAAAAACTCACATTTTGTCACGGTTATTATGACCTAAAATTTTGGAACGCATAGAGGTGCAGAATATTTTAGAATATGACATACAAAAATAACTGTCCACATACAAAAATAATTGTCCACATACAAAAATAATTGTCCACATACAAAAATAATTGTCCACATACAAAAATAATTGTCCACATACAAAAATAATTGTCCACATACAAAAATAATTGTCCACATACAAAAATAACTGTCCACATACAAAAATAATTGTCCACATACAAAAATAATTGTCCACATACAAAAATAATTGTCCACATACAAAAATAACTGTCCACATACAAAAATAATTGTCCACATACAAAAATAATTGTCCACATACAAAAATAATTGTCCACATACAAAAATAATTGTCCACATACAAAAATAATTGTCCACATACAAAAATAATTGTCCACCACCCCACTAAATCATGCCACCTACCGCCTTCCTACACTAATCTATTTAAACTCACCCCAAACATTCTTCAAAAAAACTACAACAAGCTTGTTAACCCTTTAGTTTAACCTTACCTTCTCCACATACAACCCAAAAACTAGTACCTATCATCCACCAAATCCATAATCTGGACTCTAAAAACAACACCACACTCCTAAATACCTCTAGCATCGTATTCTTATAGAGCCCAAAACACCTCTCTCTTTCTCTCTTTCTCTCTCTCTCTCTCACACTCTCTATGTATAACTCTTAAAACCTTTTCCTACAGCATGCATTAGACCAAATCTCGCCACCCCACAACTTTTCCTCGCCCAGGTCTATCAATAACCATGTATAATTAATATTTGTATATGTAAAAATGTAAGCTAATCTAGAATGCAACCGATATTTTAAGTAGATTATTAAGAGACAATTAATTAGTTTAATCAAAGTTGTATAGCTAAAATTTAATTTAAAGCCAGCACAAAAATTAAAACGTTTACATTAATGTCTTAAAGTGATATACATAGAACATATTATAGAAAAGAAGACGTACTTGACTGCCAGGAGCGAAAATGAACGTACGGGCTGTAGTAAAAGTAGCATTCTTATATTCGTATAATTATGTGTCGATATTTAATGTACGACTGATGTTCATAATCCTTGACATTCATGTTATCTTGTTTTGAGACCTAAGAACACAAACATAATATATGAACAAGGTCTCCAAAATAAGTTACAATCTTTGTATCATTAATCACTATATTATTATTATTTTATTGTTACAGTGGTCTCTCATTTTATTATTATTATTATACTTGATTTTATATGGCGTGGTACCCCAGCCTAGGGCTGGGCTCACCCCGCTGTACATACAATTAATAAAAATCTGAAATAATTAATTGACATACATTAATTAAATAAAACAAAACAATTGTATATACAACACTATTTACATCTCAAGCCATGGACGACACACAGTACCATCGTTTTACTGTCAGAGGTGGGAATCAGTCAGGATAGTAGAGATTAAAGAGATGTGTTTTGAGTGCAGCTTTGAAGGTTGTGATGGTCGGCATATTGCGGATATGTAATGGAAGAGAATTCCATTGTTTGGGTGCACAGAAAGAGAACGAGCGTTCACCGTATGTTTTTGTGCGAAATTTGGGGGACAGAAAGAATACGCGCGTCTGGGGAGGAGCGAAGCTGTCGAAGGGGTGAATAGACAGAGAGAAGTTCAGTTAGATAGGAAGGTGAGGAATTCGAGAAAAAGTTGTGGCAGAGAACAGAGAGTTTGTAGTCAATGCGTGCTTGTATTGGGAGCCAATGAAGTGAATGAAGTAGTAGTGTGACGTGATCACATTTTCTTGCCTTTAGAGGCCTAGCGGCTGAGTTTTTAACCTTTTGTAATTTTTCTAAGAAATGTTTTGGTGAACCTGATAGAAGAGAGTTACAATAGTCAAGACGAGAGAGGAGAAGAGCACAGACTAGGGTTTTTGTTGCACCAACTGCAAGATATTGGCGGATGGAGCTTACCTGACGAATGGCGGTGTATGCAGAACGACAAATGTGAGAGATATGATTATTGAGAGACATTGTTAGAAAGTATATAAACAAGATTCCTAGCGGAGAAAGTATACCGAATATCGGAGTTACCTACATGAAATGAAGTGGTGAGAGCTGAGTTAGAGGATGATTTATGATCGTGAATAAGGAGTGCTTCCGTTTTGTCATCGATAAGCTTCAACTTGCTGAGTGTCATCCATGTCTTGACATCATCAATGCTTTCCCGCAAAGTCCGGATATCAGAATCTACAGGAGAGGGATGGATATACTTGTATAGCTGCATGTCATCTGTGAATTAAAGGCTCTCCACAGCATGCCTCCGGAGCAAGAGGAGCAGTGGCCTGGTATACATTATGAATAGAACCGGGCCTAAAACGGACCTCTGGGGCACTCCGTACACCAAGTCAGCACTGCCAGATAGACAGCCATCGACAGCGACCCCCTGCGATCTATCGGAGAGATAGGACCTAAACCAAGCCAAAACTGATCCCGAAATTCCAAAGTAAATTTCAAGGGTTTTGAAAAGGATTTCATGGTCACCAGTGTCAAAGGCCGCACTGAGGTCTAAAACGATCAGGATGGAGATATCACCACTGTCCAGTGCGAGCAAGAGGTCATTGATGACTCTCAGGAGAGCCGTCTCAGTGCTATGGAAATGTCTATAGGCCGACTGAGTAGGACTGAGAACAGAGTGGTTGTTTAAGTAAGCAAAAAGTTGTACAAGTTTTTCAATGACTTTATATAAAAATGATAAGTTAGATACAGCGTGGTACCCCAGACTAAGGCTGGGCTCACCGCGCTTCACATTAGAATTTGCACACAAAAGAAACATGACATTAAACAGAAATAGTTACATCTATTTTATGGGTCTTATCTTTACAATAAGATAAAAAGACATACACTTTATTTGAAAATGTTTAAAATTTATATATTTTTTAAATATGCTTCTGTTATGTAGGACGTGTTTACCTTACACTTTCCCCGTGCCATGGACTCTGATTGACCCCCAAATTAGACTGCGTTCGTATTTGGCGTGGCCTATTGCTTTTGATGTTTGTTTCTTACCAGAAAACAATCTATCGCCTGTTTTTCTTGACACGAAGGTGGTACAAATTGTAGTAAACTAGAGAAATTTGTAGAAGATTTGGGTCACGACTACAATGTATATTCTGCCCGGAATCTTCTTAGAAACAGGCGATACCCATATATAAAGCCGGTGATTTGAAAGGCGGACGGAGACGGACTGAAAGATGGTTTTTCACTTCACGAGACAATTGTATTATTCTGTGTGTACCCATATGTGTTTATTCGCATTCATCATTATACATTATTAATTGGCACATTGTACTAACTGTGTACGGTACAAGACATCCTATAATCTGTAAGTTGATGATTGTAATTATATTTCTTTTGTTTTGTAATTATAATAATATTTAAATAAATTGTATTAATTGTTTTGAGTGTCGTATTTTTGCTACTCTATTTCTCTATGGTATCGTACTTTGTTATGCACTGTTTGAAGACCCCATAAAATTAAAATAAGGGATTAAGTTCTCATTATAGAAGGTAGAGCGTAACAGCGTCTGTTCCAAAGCTTTATATATTGTTGTATCTCCACACATTAGATGTAGAACTAATGTGCATAGATGGAAAGAGAGTGTTTTTTGTTATTTTTGTTGCTGTTTTTTTTAATTATAATAAAATATAAATGAATCAAACTCTATTTTTTAAAAAAAAATATATGTGTGTGCATTTTCCCCTACTATAATGTGTTAAGCATATCACCTAATTCTAACATAAAACTAGTCTTGCAAATTATTGCTCACCATTTTGGTGATTATATAGTTTTATGCGTTTTTTAATATTACAATTATCATATTTTTATTAAATGTTTATGTGCGGATACTTAACCGATTAGTGTCGTTAGATAAAAAAAAATGTGCGTAATCCGCGGACAATAGGTGGGTAAATGAGCTATAATACGCCCTTGAAGTACTATGGAATGTAGGGTACAACTTTCCATTCCGAGAACCACTGCCCGTTGTCACACTACTTGCATTTTGGGTCATCCTTACCTGTAACGTTCAATATTTGGCTACGACCCATCATGTCACATGCACCACTAGCACACTGGCTGTTAACACACTTATCTGTATACATCCTGGTTGGTGTTTAATAGTAACGGTTGAGCAGGTAGGAAATTTTTTTTTACATTTCCAAGTGTTTTTTATCGTAAGATATAAATGAAGAATTTTTGTTTGTTTGAGTCAGTTTAGAAATACACCCACACACAAAATTTGACAACTTTTAGCTACCTATACAGTAATCGACCTCTTGATTCAGTATCGAAAAATTTATTTTAAGAGTTTTTACAAATCATAAACTGTCTTACCAGACCCGTATTTTATTTTATATGTGAAATGTAATATTTTTGTAAGTCGATTTACAACCCGCTGTCTGTTTATATCAGTATGATCATATAACACGCTAATATATCCAGTAGGCCATTATGCAATGGTTACCAAAGAATTGGGCTCTGCACCCCTTTTCATCGTTATTTTATTCTCAGCTGTCTTACAATTTACCATAATGTTTATAATTTCCATCTAAAATGTATTTATTAAATAGTATGCATTATTGCCTTTTATTAAACAATGAAAGACGGTTATTTTAAGTACCCTTATAAGTTTTTGCAAATTTAATGTTTTAAGATTTGTTTGGTTAAATTGATTGATTGATTGATTGGATATTAATATAGCGCTGGTATACTGGCTAATTCACCATGCTCACTCCGCTCTGGTGTTTTTAAATCTATTTAAACAAAAAAGTCTTTAAATGTTTCTTAAAAGATTTTTTTATCCTTTTCTAATCGCCTTAAAGTTTGAGGAAAACTGTTCCAGAATTTAGGCGATATCACTTCAAAAGAGGGCACTCAGTAAGACTTTTTTCTGTGTTCATCAACACTGGGAATTTTCAGTAAAGACTGTCTTGAAGACCGCAGTTTCTGAATACATGTTTATAAATCAGTTCTTGAAGATATTCCGGCGCAGAGCCTTCTAAGCAGCTGATGGAGATCTCGTGGAACTGGATGATGTGGTCATATTTCTTTTTCCACAATACAATGATTGATTGTTATGAGTGAAAGGTTTAGCTACTAAACAATATCCAACTATCCAAGAATACAAATTGGAGAGAAACATTCCAAAATTGAGGAAATTTGGAGAGATTTCACAGCTCCCTGTCAAGCGACTCGTGAACCGGAAGTATTTGTTAATACCGTTGACTGTTTTTGTTTATATTAATTGATATATAGAATGGAAAACACAGAATACGTCCAACAATTCTTAGTTATGTTCGAAATAAATTATATTCATACGTCAAGGAGACTTTCAGATACAATTATATCCAACTATCAGGAATAAGACTTGAGAGAAACACTCCAAAAATGAGAAAATGTAGAGCGATTTCACTGCTGACTGTCAGGCGCTTGTGAACCGGAACTACTTCTGAAGAATACAAAACAAAGTAATGAAAAACAATATTGAAATAAAATCGATCCCAGACCTAGTGATATTAACAATATTCAATTTGATTATACCATTAAAAATATTTTAAACATGCACAATCAGATATCCAGATATTAAAAAATAGTTTAACTACAACACAATAAATGAAATAAAAGTATAATTCTCGTAACATGCACATATAAATGCAGAAACACGCACACAGACAGAATCATTGCAATATTTTACTCCTTGCATTTTAAATTAAAATTTTCAGTGCCTAGGAAAACTAGCTTATATCGCTTTCGTCTGGGAAAGCCGATAGTACATAGATATCCAGGGATTTAGAACCGTCAAGATAAAAAGAAAATCTAGAAATTATATCCTTCTTTAGCACAAATTAGACTGTAAACAACATTTTTCAAATCAAGGGAGAGGTGGTTATAAAGAATTGGCTATACACATTTCATCGGAGACATCAATATCAAAACAAAAAAAATGAGATGCGTGATCTACGCTTCACCTCTACGTTGAAGTGAAATTAGTTCAACACACAGCCTATAATAGTGGGGAATAGATACATTATAAAATTTTATAGAGTTTTATTAAAAAAATAATAATAATAACTTTATGTGTAAATACAAAACATCACCTGTTCTATTTTAGATAAATCTAATAGAATATATAATATAAGATTCTTTTATTGATCTAAATAAATGGAAATATTTTTGGATTGCATTATCCATTTTCAGCACATAAATAAAACAATTTGAAGACAAGAAATGTATAATATATATTATCTCAAACAGCCATTCAGTGAGTTCTCTTAGCCAAATCAAGGACTTCTTAGTTCTCTTGTGACTTCAGAGGGAGCACGATGGTAAATTCGTACAAATTGGGAACAAAATAATTTTTATATCTTCCAGTCCTCGCCCTGATGGAAAGAATTCGTCCCAAACGGCCCGATCCTAAGTATCTGTGATGAAAAGGCTGGGATGCATCATGCAGAATGTTTTTAGTTTTACAAAAACGTCTTTCTTCAAATAGTTCTTTAAGTGAAGGATCTTTAGTTTGTGTTATGTTCCTAGCTCTCTTGATTAGTCGGTTTATGCGTTGTTTAATATCAGACGTTGAATTCCCACATCAACAGGTAATACTGAAATTAAGTTTGCTTGCACTGTAGAATAAGTTAATGATTTGCTTGTTTACGCCGAAAATGTACAATTTTTTTAAATAAATAGTCTTTGGTTGACTTTCTCATACAGCATTTGGCCGTGCTCATGTTATGTTAGCTTATTATCAATGCTGACACCTAAGTACTTGTATGCCTCCACTTTCTCCACATTTTGTTTTTTTTTATGTTGAGTTCTGTAATCTTGTGTTTCTCCCTCCTGAAATCAACAACCGTTTCCTCTGTATTTGAGACATTCAGCTGGAGAAAATTTTCATCGCACACATTGATAAAGCTTGTAACTAAATTGTAGTAAAGGCCTTCTCCTTCAGATATTAAGCCAACAATGATGGTATCATCAGCAAATTTTAAGATTGGAACGATGTTGCTTGAGCTTTGAACATCATTGGTATATATGGTATTCAGTACAGGAGAGAGAACGCAGCCTTGTGGTGCCCCGTTGCATAATTCTCTGGTTAGAGATAATTGGTTATTTAGTTTGACATATTGTGGTCGATTTGTTAAAAAGTTCAGTATACAAGCCTGACATATTTAAATTGACACGTAACGAGGAAAGTTTCTTTATCATAAGGTGTGGTTAGATAGTGTTAATTGGTGATGAGAAGTCTAAGAAAAGCACTCTGGTATATGTTTTAGGACTTTCTAGGTGTTCTGCTAAAAATTCATTAACATTATATTCGATAACCTGAATCCTAAAATTTCTATTTTAAAGTATTTCCTTTTTTTCGCTTAACTTTAATCTTTATTCCAAATGACAACCAAAATGTAAGCTAACTCTTTAAATCATGTAATCCCAATCAACTAATAGTTTCATATATATTTACTTACTATTCACGTCAAAAGACATCGTAAACCCTTTTTCAAATTTGGTAAGACTAAAAACCAAAAACGTATTTTATTGTTAGAAATTAGCTGGTAGATTAAGAATAAATTCTTAAATAGAATAGGTTACGGCATGTTGGCAACTTTTGATAATTGAAATGAGTGAGTTAAATTTGCTTGAATTTGTATGTAAGTAACAATGACCAAAAAAATGTTACCCATTTAAAAGGGCTGGGTATAAGCCCTCTATAAAATTTGGTGGAAGAGCAGGATATAAAAAAACAGGAAAAGATATTGCAAATGAGCATCATGGTATATAATGCTCTAAAGCAGAGCTCCGCAACCGGTGTACCGCAGTACACCACATGATGCCCGTGTGCCGCGAAAATCACCTTAAAGAGGATATAGATAACAGAGTAAACGTAAGCAAATAATTCTGCTTATACCAGTTTTGTACAAAAGGTTACACTTGTTAGCAGATTATGAAGCTGTCAAACTCTGCAATAACAGAAACGTTTTCAAAACAGTTAGTTATTTAGAGAATTACAATCCATTCACACGACATTATAATGTCTACTATTATATGTTTACTTGCTTTTATTGTGTGTGCCACTAAATACTTGGAAGGGCCTTTGTTGTGCACCCCGTGTAAAAAGTTGTGGAGCATTGCTCTTACAATTATCATGTAAATCTCATATCTGAGAATGAAAATCTGCATTCCTTCCTACCGAGTAAATATTTTCTCATTTTGATAATACATGTATTTGTATATTTAAACAATATAGTGTTGTAATTACATTGGTCAGAATTTATAAGTACATGTATACATCAAGTTATTTGATTGGATTGAATAAAATTATTATTTTAAAACGCATTTTATGGAAAAATGTTGTGTATTTTAACCTTGTATAAGATCAAAATTTAAATTGCTTTATTTATAGATGTATTATTTTTATTTAACACATATATTAGTATAACAAGTATAGAAATTTTTTATAGCGAATGGTCAAATATATATGAATTTATTACTTCTATAGACTTGATATATTATCTGTTAAAATTTATGAGCTAACTTTAAATTATCATTGTAGAAAGGAAGCATATTTAAGATCAACTAATATTGTTTTATCAACATCTATATCGAACAAATTGTTATTAAGTGGTTTCCGCATCAGCAGCCTTATTTAAAATGTATTTTCCATATCTCTTTTTATATAATTGCCGTTTTTGAAATGTTCACTTTATTCAGATATTATCAAATGTGAGTCGACTTAAGTAATCGCTATGGTCTAGATAAATAATTCATTTCCAGTTGTATCTATACGCATGTATCGCCCATAGACAGATCATTTTTTTAAAAACATATTCAACTTGTATATTCCTCACAGATCTTGGAGAGACAGCATATAAAAATGAGACTCATTGGTGTTAACTTGACTGCTTTATTATGTCTTTTAATGGTGATAAAAGTGTCAAGATCGAACTTAGTAATAAAAGTAACATACGTCAATTCTCATGGCCAAAGTTTCAGGACAATATCTGTTAACAACACAAATTTAAAAAGGTATGAATACACATTTATTTATTTTTTTAAAAAATTCTTCTCAAACAGTTGAGTTTTTTTTTGTTTTTTTTATACATTATTATCTTTTTGTTTATTTTTTTTTAAGTATTACTTTTTAATCTTCTGCTTTTAACCCATTTGTTTAAACAATACGGACAAAAAACATTCATTTTTAAAAAACATAAATTGTTACGCTCATTATGCACCTTTTATTTACAGGCTACAAGATTGTGTTTGTAATGGAACATCTACAGAATGTTCTATTCAGTTGAGCTCGTCTGTATACAGAATGATGGATGTCTTATCAGTTAAAGTATCTAATACAACAAAGTCTCCTGCACAATACGAATTCATCGGAATGTATAACTGTCGACTCTTCGTTAATGCTAAAGTAATCACTTGTCAAAGAATCTTTGAATCATCAAACAACGTTGGAAAGAATTTCATGTACATCAGTGACGTAAATAACTGTGACTGGCAATGCATAGGGATCCTTTGGTACACAAAGCAAACTGCCGCTATAAACACAAATACAACCAATATTTTTAAAAAGGGGATAATTCCTGAACGGTGTTCGTCAACGCCTACTCTGGTTACCGAAACATCAACTCCAACCACGACAATGTGGTCGGCGACAAAACCGAAAACAAATGCAGCAACCAAAACAATAGCTACGTCATCTAGAACGCCAGCTGTTAATACTTTGGGAAAGGATACTACATAACTCTCCGCGTACAACGTAACGACACAGAGTAACGGTAGTCTTACTGGTAGCAGCGACGACCCAGCCAGCAATACAAGTATCATCGTTGGGGTGACCGTGAGTTTCGTTCTGCTCATTGCCCTTGTACTTGGCGTGTTCTACTTGATCAGATGGCGACAAAAACAGGTCAAAGAAACTGGGTCATGCATGAAACCCACCATCACTGGTTCTTTAGTAGAGACTTCTCATGGAACATTGGAATTGTCATATTCAGAAGTGGAAAATGAAAAAAAAGGGCAGAATAATGTATCAAAATATCAATATAGCCTAATAAATTCTGCATTTATTTCTGAAAAAAGCACACACGAATATTCGAATGTCAAAGCTGATCCTCAAGAAAATAAAATTAGCGATCCAAATCCCCAACCCACCCCATTAGACATGAGTTCTGCAGAGATCGTCCAATCCAATAGTGGCTATAGTCTTGCTTCAGTCTCAAACAAACAGAATTCATCAAACAGCAAATATTCCATCGCTGATCATGATACACAGAAGTGTAAACCTCATAAGGCTAGAAAAAATGTAAATTCTCAAATTCGTGCAGACGACACATACTCAAATTTTGAGAAGCCGAGACAAGAACACAATAAATTTGCTGTTTTTCAAGACAGCCCAACACTGAACTATCAACTGGCTATGAATATAAATGACGTGGAATCCCAAAACAAACAAGAGGCTCCTAGTCGCGATACTACAGCGAACACGGAGACAAGAGATTACGCTGTATTGGGAGATCAGAAAAGAGAATTTACAAATCCGTACAACTGCTCATTCGACCCCACTTCTTCATCAATCCCAACACTTCCCACGGACAGCGAGCCCTCTCAGTATAACGAGAAATGTGAAAACCCAACACCCGATTATTGTCTCGCCAGCTCGTTGATCAATAATGACCAAATGTCTCAACTCAACAGCAATTCAAATACCAAAGTGGGTGGTGTACAAATAGTAACATCTGAGTATGATCTTGCAAAGGAATAAAGTTAACGTTTGAAAACGTATATACAACATCAAACTATCTACAATAAACTAGCTTTTATACCCTGGGTCACCAAGATGTACATTGACACATGTCTAACATAAAAGCCTTGTCCATAAGGTGTCCTATAATATTTTACTAGAGGGGGCCATACAAAAATCCTTCACCACTTTAAATCGGATGAGGATACTGGTCCATATAGTGCAACAGATAAAGGGAGCATGTAACCTTTTCAATTAGAATCATTTAGATTGTTTACTAAATTGTGCAGGTATCGCCATTTTGTTTGTTATTGGTGCGCCAGCCTCTTAAGAACGTGGCACATTCCTTTTTCAAAGTTATCTTCTTCTACTATTCTTCAACGAAGTCGCTTGTCTATTATCTTTTATCTTGTAACGGAATATAATATCTAAGTCAGGGGGACAATAAACATTTAAAGTAGCATTCACAATTTTACATCGATTGCGAGACCCTCATTGTTTAACCTTGTTATTTTATTGAGAGGCCCCGGGGTCCGCTACATTAAGGTATCATGTAATTTTTCATTTAAATTTTGACTTTTCATATTCTTTAAATAAAGATTCAAGCTAGAAATTTTTGCGTGGCCCCTTTATTCATGATACATTTGAAAGGTTGTAAATAATTTTAATGATTCCGCTTTAAGCTCAGTTTAAAAGATGATATTTTCCATCACCTAAAAGGTCTCCCTTTTCAGTTTCTTTATATTAATATTTACGGTAATATGTATAAGCCTCAGATCGTTTCAGATTTTTTAAATTAATATATTAATATATTGTATATAATAATATTGTATTTAATTTTCTTTTGTTTAAATGTATATACTTGTCATGGCTTTCGTGTGCAGGCAGTAACTTCTACAAGTTTCGTAGCATCTAAAATTCTGATACTTCATTAGGGATGCTACTTTAGTGATGAACTAATCACTTCTTTTTATAGCTATATTTAAAAGCTCCAACAACATTACAGCTCAAATACATCAACACTACTGCCTGCTTTTGTCCCCATATGAGATTTAAAAATTATATATATGAGCTTATGTATTTGCAAGCCAACTCTTGATAGGAATATTCATTTTACATTAAGTAGTCAGTCAGTTCATTGTCTATATTACAATATAAATGAATACTTCAAATTACATTTATTTTATGAAATATATATGTCTATATAAATTGAATATATATTTTATATCGTTTTTAGCTGGCTTATAATTTTAATGAATTTGGTTAATTTTGATTATTTTTTTTAATGTATTTATAAAATTATTCTGACTACCATTATTACTATATAATACCTATAAAAGATACATACATTAATGCCTAATGTTGACAAATTTTAATTGAACATTAAATTTCCAAATTTGTTAGATATATACAAATGTTGACATAAAATGAAATAATTAATAATGAAACAGTCTGATAATTATTATTGTGTACTTTTTTCTGTTGGTTTTGTTAAAAATAAATAGAAGTTTGTGTCATAATTTAAAAAAAAAAGAACTTCTTCATTTGTTAATTTTAATGTAAAGGAGTTTAACAAGATTCACACACAAAAACAATTCTGCTGTCCCAATGTTAATATGGTTTAGATTTCACACGACGAAATCCATGAGGTGGCCTGGGATTATTCTTCCTATGATTATTAGCTGCTTCCCTAAACAGCAAAAGCCCTTTCTCCACGCCGCTGGATAACCCAAGGGAATATCATGTGAATGATACAACTTGGTGGCACCAGGGGCGTCGCAGGAGCTGTCGGATTGTTTCATTGTGTCAACGTTATCCGCCAAAGGGACTACATCTCCGGGTTTGAATTCAGAGTTGCCTTCTCTTGGATGAGATGCCCTCCACCCAGGGGTGCTGGTGATGTTTTTGGTTGGTTGGGATTTGGTGGGGATGAACTCCAGACCATGAAATTGAGATTCGCTCTGTTTTGACCACCCAGCCACCCTGATTTATACACTGAAATAAAACAATCATCTGCTGATAAACAAATATAATGTTGTTTCCATTTCAACTTTGGTGTATGTATGTGTGCGGTATGGCGTGTGTATGTGTGCGGTATGGCGTGTGTATGTGTGCGGTATGGCGTGTCTATGTGTGCGGTGTGGCGTGTGTATGTTTGCGGTATGGCGTGTGTATGTGTGTGGTATAGCGTATGTATGTGTGCGGTATAGCGTGTGTATGTGTGCGGTATAGCGTGTGTATCTGTGCGGTATAGCGTGTGTCAAGAGTATTTGGTAATTGTTGGTACTTGTTAGATGGATGAACAGTGTACAGTATGTAACATTTCTTTCTTTCGGACTTACTGGCTCAGCTTTAAACTGGTTTCAATCATATCTTTCTGACAGAACTCAAACAGTCTCTATTTCCAAACACTCTTCCAAACCTTCAGCCCTGTCTATTGGAGTTCTTCAAGGATCGGTCCTAGGGCCGGTCATTTTCATCCTCTACACTAAACCTCTATCATCTCTAATTAGCCACCACTCAGTTTCCAGTCAATCCTTTGCTGATGACACTCAAATCAGTGACTCCTGCTTTCCTGATCAACTTGATGCCACAATAACTTGATGTAAAGCGTTGGATGACTTGCAACAAACTGAAGCTAAATGATGATAAAACGGAAATCCTTCTCATCCACTCTCAAAACAAACCTCTCCCTCCATTCGCTCCTTCTTCTATATCTATTGGCAACTCTGAAATCACACTCTCTCCCTCATTCAGAAACCTTGGAGTCACTCTTACAGACACCCTCTCCATGGACAAACATGTCACGAATATATGCAGATCAGCATATAACGAAATTAGAAAAATCAGCACCATTAGACACCTCCTCTCCTTTGATGTCACAAAAACTCTCGTCTCTTCACTCATTCTTTCAAAATTTGACTACTGTAACACTCTTCTCGCAGGCATTCCTCAACACCACATAGACAAACTTCAGAAGGCACAGAACTCAGCATGCAGACTCATTTTTAAATCAAAGAAACATGACCACATTCAACCACACATGCGGCAACTCCACTGGCTTCCAATATCCTCTCGCATCAAATACAAGTCTGCCAATCTTTGCTTCAACTCGTTCACTGACCCTCACTTTCCTGTCTATCTCTCTGAACTGTTGCTTCCTTACATCCCCACAAGACAACTACGTTCTTCCATTGACAGTAGAACCCTCTCAATCCCAAGAACTAAAACTAAGACCATCGGTGAACGCTCCTTCTGCTTCCATGGGCCCACGTTCTGGAACCAGCTCCCCTTCCATATACGTCATAGTGAAACCTCGTCCATTTTCAAAAAGTCCCTTAAAACTCATCTGTTTAGGTCCGCCTATGACCTGTGATGCACCTTCCTTGCCCTGCCTCATTTTCTGTTTCGGGTTGATCCTGAAGTATAGGCCAAAACGTGTCAAAGTGTCCTCGTTTTATAGCCATTTTCATTGTTTCTATAGTATAGTAGTTACTATCCTAGTGTCTCATTTTTATTTTACTTAGTTTACATGTTTTTAATAATTGTAAAGCGCTTAGAGCTTTATGGTAAGCGCTATATAAAAATGCCTAAATAAATAAATAACCTTTATGCTACTTTAATCTAAGTTTAAAGGAAAATAATTTACAATTAAAGCCTATATACGCACTGGATTTTTAGACACCATCCTATACATAGACATTATATCACATGCAAATTAGATAACACAACACTAAGTGAGGACAGCCGTTCTCAATTACAGTTTCTTAAACATACAAAACAACATCAAAATCAAACTAAAACTGTTCGACAGGTTCGCGATTTGTCCGAGTATCTAAGCATTCTTCGTCTTTTTCTATATAGTAAGGGTAATTGATCAATGTATGCATCATTCTGGCTCCTATGCATTTAGAGAAATTGTCAATGTTTCTGTGCCTGATATTTTTAATTTGCAAACCACTTCTCAGATATTGTTATGTAGAACTGTTTGGAAAATACGAATTCAAGATGGCTCGCAGTTGCCCTCATATTTAACATCATTCAAACAACTTCTTTAAGATGATTGTAATAAAACATACTTCTGTACTGTATACAGCTTGTTACCTGGAGCATACAAGTTACATGGCTGTTGGTGGAATAGATTACCATGCTAGAAAATATTTTCTTTTTCAATTAACACATTCGTATCCATGACACAGCATCTTTAGTAGCCAGTAGTATGCATTCGGTATCAGAATAAGACAATGAGTGTGTCTTAACTACATCAAGCCTATAGACATCTTTGTGGTCTTAAATAACAACAACAACAAAAAAATTAACTATTCATGCTGGTATTCATTTAATTAATGAATAGGAAACTAATTAAGTGGTAAAATTGCATTAATGGCCAAAGGAATGCAATTTGTTTTGAAATGTTTACAATAACAAAAACATGTTCATGCCTGGGCCCTGTTGCTACAATGATCTGGTTAATCAACTGCTAAAAAGTTATAGTTGTATACTTTGGCCTCCATTTCGGTTCAGAAATGTAATTTTTAGGATGACGCTCATGCTGGTATATAACTGTGTGTCATTATTTATTTAAATACATATGAGGCTTTTTACTATATGCATTTTAATTTTAAAAAGATACTAGCATTGTTTCCTATTTAGATTATTTTAAAACCATTTAATGTACATAGTACATTTTATAAAATTGAATGATTACAAATTGATGTTTGCTAAGTGGGGTTAGCCCACCATAATAAGTAATAGTTTTCTATCCCCAAAGCCGAGGCCTATTGAAAAGTTTTGTTGGTTTTTTTTTGTTAGGCTTTAGCCAGAAAACTTTGGCCGGACAACTTTAGCCGAAAAACTTTAGCTACACAACTTTATCCAGACAACTTTGGCCTGACAACCTTAACCTCACAACTTTACACAGGGTAGTGACATTAGCCCTTTAAATATTTTACAATTAATCTTTTTATCGACAGAATTTTAGTATTCATTTTGAATTGTAAGGCTTGCACAGAATGAACAAGGAAGTATAAAACCTCTTTATTTTCTATTTACAAAGATCGATATCGCATGTTACATCTGAATGCAGCCTTTGGTGTGTTAATGTAGTTTCCGCTCCAGTAGCCTCTTATACATTAGTCTCCTTAAAGCTCTCGTTTCAATACGAAGTGAAATACATTAACGTGCACTTAACTGGATACTTTTAGATAGAATGATTTTGGCGGATTATCATTGTCAAAGAAGCGGTTCTCAACCAGTGGGTCGTGATCACTTTGGAGGTCAATTAACTCTCACAATGTGGTCGCCTAAGTCACATAGGAAAACACATATATATATATGATGTAGCAACGAGAATAATTTTATTTTTGTCGGTAACCAGAGCATTATGAGCTATAGTTAAGGGTCGTGGCATTAGAAATGTTAATAACAACTTGTCTAGAGGCAGGGTATTCACAAACTAGTTATATTCTTCTTACATATGATTTTACTAAGTCTCAATCCCCATTCAAAAGTAAAAATGCTTTACATTTGTAAAAACATGAAGTTCTACTGTCTCTATTGACGCTAAAACAGAACTATAGAATTTAGAGATTTAAAAAAAAACATGTTAAATAATACATAGAGTGAAATATTCATTAAATAATCAAAACATAAAGCACATAACAAATTTAAAGAATACCTTTAAATTCAATCGCTACTTTGTTCTTTCAAGCGCTATTCCCTGCTTGTGTGAGCAACACCAACGTAACAACCCCACCACCCTGCCAACTTTTGTACAACAGTAAAGCAAAACTGTGTTTTGGAAAGGAAAAAGACCTCAAATTGTCATTTTTTATGTGTAATTTCATTTATTCTATTGCACCTTCCACCGGTAAAAATAGGTGAAAGATTGGTACCAACAAGATATCAATATGGTCGAGACATTTTAATTTAACTAGTTAAAGAATTCAATGCCAAATATTTAAAATATCATTGAAGCTATCTTTTCATCTATATAAAAACTATATAATTTGATTTTAAAATAGAGTTTGAGCCATTTCTGTACTGATTCGATTGAATGAATCTATAGCTAATCAAAGATAAACAAGGGAAAGGCATGTTAGCATTTTTAATTTAAAGTGTATTAAAATATTGTTGGCTTCAAATTATACATCTTAGTTGAAATGCCTCTACTTATTTTCATATATTTTTTTTTAGTTTTTAAGTGTCCCTCAGATGTAATATTTCTTTTTTAGTGCATTCCATGATTAATTTAAAATTGTATACATTTATCCATTTTAATACAGTATTATTTCTGAAAAAAATTAATTAATATTTTTACACATCTTTTTATCCCTCGGAAGGGTATGTAACCAGTTCAAGATTCTCTCCGTCTCCTATCAAAGAGACCAAAAAGACGTGAGTGTAGCTTTGCTACATCATATTCAAAAGTGCGTAAATTAAGTCCAGTCACATTCACAAACATTTACGGCAAGCAAAAAAATATATATATATTTAAACATTGGTTTCCTTGTGTCAGGTGCGGGAACATGATTGCCAGTGTTTGCTGCTTGCTAGATATCAACTATGCTTCAACTCGTTCACTGACCCTCACTTTCCTGTCTAACTCTTTGAACTGTTGCTTCCTTACATCCCCACAAGACAACTACGCTCTTCCATTGACAATAGAACCCTCTCAATCCCAAGAACCAAAACTAAGACCATCGGTGAACGCTCCTTCTACTTCCATGCGCCCACGTTCTGGAACCAGCTCCCCTTCCATATCCGTCATTGTGAAACCTCGTCCACTTTTAAAAAGTCCCTTAAAACGCATCTGTTTAGCTCCGCCTATGACCTGTGATGCACCCTCCTTGCCCTGCCACATTTTCTGTCTCGGGTTTATCCTGTAGTATAGGCCAAAACGTGCCAAAGTGTCCTCGTTTTATAGCCATTTTAATTGTTTCTTTAGTATGGTAGTTACTATCCTTAGTGTCTCATTTTTATTTTACTTAGTTTACATGTTTTTAATAATTTTAAAGCGCTTTGAGCTTTAAGGTAAGCACTATATAAAAATGCCTAAATAATAAATAAATAAATAAATGGCTAGCTTATCTTATTTTGATTAACTTGAATGTGGTTAAAACATTATTTACAACACAAACTTTTATTTACTCCTGAATTCTAGACTAGAAAACAGCCATTGTATGGATGTACTCGATCACAAAAGAGATTTTTAATCGATTCCTTTCCGACAATTACATAATCATGCAGACTTATTCAAACAACACATTTTA
The DNA here is from genome assembly GCA_964033795.1 of Lymnaea stagnalis. Taxonomy (NCBI): domain Eukaryota; kingdom Metazoa; phylum Mollusca; class Gastropoda; family Lymnaeidae; genus Lymnaea; species Lymnaea stagnalis. Next base: position 1,676,857 of record CAXITT010000034.1, read on the forward strand.
AATCGCATGGTAGGAAATATTTATGTGTACAATTAACCTCAGAAATGAGATGCACATTTTCTTTTTTCTTGAAAATAGGTTCAACATGTCTGACTGACACATTCATTTATCAAACCATAAGACAAGAACTAAGAGAAGTTGAATGTAGTACAGTTATGCAGGGCGTGTAATTATAACATGAATCCTATCTTGTTAGCTAAGCCGTATCAGTTATGTTGATCCAAGTAGAACACACTACTTGTATAAATCTTTGTTTTAACTTTACACATCCTTGTTCGTGACTATGCATAACGTGTCGGGATTATACTTGGCCGGGGCATTGACAATATTAAGCCTAGGGGCATTCAAGGCATTTTGAAAAGAAATATCTATAAACATTTTAAAAAATCAACTTACTTTAAGACATCATAACTTAAAAGCCTGTGCTGCGATCATTTAATACTTAAATATCAACACCTTTCAACCTTATGTCTGTGGTTTTTTTTTTTTTGACATGAAAGCCATTTCGGATGACAATTTTATCATTTGAGTGCCCATTTACCTCATGTGTGTATATGAGCTAGTAAACTAATGATCTCTTTGAATATGTTCCCACAAATTACAAAGCCAAATGGTCTCTGTTCTGCGTATGAGTGGAGAGCACGGTCGTGGCATATATGATTACATCGATATTGCCTAAAACAACTTCGTGAGTGATATCCTAGCAGAGATCCCACGATGCCTATGACCTGTGATGCACCCTCCTTGCCCTGCCTCATTTTCTGTTTCGGGTTGATCCTGAAGTATAGGCCAAAAAGTGTCAAAGTGTCCTCGTTTTATAGCCATTTTCATTGTTTCTATAGTATAGTAGTTACTATCCTAGTGTCTCATTTTTATTTTACTTAGTTTACATGTTTTTAATAATTGTAAAGCGCTTAGAGCTTTATGGTAAGCGCTATATAAAAATGACTAAATAAATAAATAAATAAATAAATAAATAAATAAATATTGAGGTTGCCTATAACAACTTCGTAACAGATATATCTCATTTATACGTTTAAGAAAATAATATTTTATAGTAACATTTGTATTAAATATATTTTAATAATTAATTCAAATTTATTTAAAAATAAAAAGTTTAAAATAAATTTTAAAAATCTTTTTTTGAAACCAAATTAATATATCGGAACACAAAAATATTCAAAAACTATTTTTTTCGCCGATTTGTCACTAACACCGTTCTGTAAGATTTGAGCACCATAGTTGTCTGTGATTTCTCATTTATTTATACCTTTACTTTTTTGCTGATCTACTTGAGGAAGTTAATCTTACACACACAGTAGTATCTGCAGATTAAAGTCTTTACTCTTGACAAAGTGGTAATAAACCTAGAGGCACTAAGGTTGTTTCTGCGCAAGAAGAGATGCTGTCACTTTGTGGAGCATGCTATTGAAAAAGAACTTTTAAAATAAGACCAATATGGAATTTGACAAAGAAAAGATTAACGTTTAAGAAGTGAATGGCAAGAGAACAATTAATAGATACTGGACTCTCCCTGCGAGAAGAATACAGTAAGAGATTTTGGAGTGTATTGATCGCCTTCAATCTGATCCTTGATACGATCATCAGCGATCAAGTAATTGAATTAGAAAATATGTTTTGGGATGTTCAACCCAAGAGTTTATTATCAGCAAGTGAAGAAGAGTTTTTGGTGTCCAATCCAAAATTACCCTCTTTTCATGAGGAGTTATCAGAAGAAGAACTTTTAAACGAAATACCACGGCTTAGAAGACACCTAAAGACAGTTGATATTGAATTTCACAATTCATAAACTTGTCTTTATTTCATGTTTTGAAAGCTATAGCTGAATGAGACTTCTTAGAATCTCTTCCAACAATCTCGCCAAGCCTTCAATTGTTTCATACGATCTGTGTGTCTGTGGCTTCACGTGAGGGAAGCTTTTCAAAACTAAGACTTATCAAGAACTATTTACTATCCACCATGGAATATCAAAGTATTTTTTATCTGGCTCTATTATAAATTAAAAGTGAAATGGTGGAGAATATTGATTTTGATAAAGTGATTGACAGGATAGCAGATTTAAAGACCAGGAAAGGAACTTTTTTAATAATGGAAATTTAATCTACAAAATAACTACAACTTGACATTTTTACAGTCCTTAAATACATTTACCTCCTGAACTTTAATTAATTTGTATTTGTTCTTGTCAATTATATACTGTGGACTTATTTTTTTAAAAAGAAATCGATCGTGGCAGGTGAAATGAGGGGGGGGGGGTGACACCTTTAGTTTACTGCGCAGAGTGACCCCGACCCTAGCTACGCCGCTGCAAAGATACTTGTTTTTAAAAGATATGGGGAGTAAGATTAACTATTTCCTATATTCACATTTCGAGGTCGTGGAATATTATCATTGTTTTTTTTACTATTATTCAAACCATCAAAATAACTTTCAAAATGTTTAAACTTTAATTAATTTGTATTTGTTCTTGTCAATTATATACTGTGGACTTATTTTTTTAAAAAGAAATCGATCGTGGCAGGTGAAATGAGGGGGGGGGGTGACACCTTTAGTTTACTGCGCAGAGTGACCCCGACCCTAGCTACGCCGCTGCAAAGATACTTGTTTTTAAAAGATATGGAGAGTAAGATTAACTATTTCCTATATTCACATTTCGAGGTCGTGGAATATTATCATTGTTTTTTTTACGATTATTCAAACCATCAAAATAACTTTCAAAATGTTTTAACTGTTCCACTCACATTACATAACCTGTAAAAAATCATTTATTCTCAGTTAAAAAGACTGTAATTTTTATTCTGTTTGACACAGTTATTCATATTTACTAGATTACGATCATTGTTTTTTTTCCCTAAGTAACACTCATCAATTCGGTATATACCGTTGTAAAGCCAGAGTAACTACAATCCAACCAAAAAAAAAAAACAGCTCGTTATTTTGATAAGTTTACCCTATGTTTATCCTGATTATTTGTTTTTTTAGGTCCGGTTAAGTCAGTGTGGAAAATTTTTCATTTACCCGAGGTGCAGGTGCGCTTGTGTGATCCTTTAAACTGTTAACTATTGACAGGAAGTGTCTCAGTCTTTAAAAACAACTTGATCTAAGGCACTCTAAATGTAGGTCTGGTGTTGAAGGAAAGACAAGCTCATTGGTTTTATAAGAAATGTAAGCGGGTTTCTTCAAATCTAGTCGTAGTTTATGCAATATTGTTTAAAATTTGATTCCGTTAAATTAATTTTTATGTAACATAAATACATACATTAACTACAAATGTTATAGTTAATAATTTGTGGATTACACTTTGATTATTATTCACTATATTCACAATTTAATTTAAGTATTATTTTTTTTTTAACAATCAATGTAAATAATGTTTAATAAAAGTCATTTTTGTTGCTGTATATAATATTTGCTGTTCATCATTTTGTTTTGAGTGCTTCTATTTTTTAAGTCAATGTTAAAGGATGGTAAATTTATTTTAGAAGTAAAAACGATGGTTTATACACGCTTAACTTATAAACAGTAAAAATGTTTGCATTACGATTTGTGTTTTGAAATAATTTTTTTTCTTCTGTTTTTCGATAGCGTAAATTTGTGTACGGTTAAACACTTTTTATCTGCATCATGTGTTTTTACAATGTTTAAAGTTAACTTGAAATTCTAAACCAAATGCACTACAAGTGAAACAGTTTAGGTATGATTTATATTTTCAGCCATAATTCTTCTTTTAGAGAAGTTGTTATAGAGAAATACAAGAAATGAATCATAGCGTTGTACAAGGGACATTGCTCGTGTGCATGGTTCTTGGTATTCAAGTTACTGTGTCGTATTACAGCGTCACTTTCCAATACAACTGTCAAAATCTTTGGGGGTTTCATCAGTGTAGTCCTTGGATGCTTTGGTTCTCGAAGAATATGTTAACCAAGTACGTTTTTTTTTTGTATTTTAATTCTATAACTATAAATAGCCAGCCAAACAATGGCGGCTGCAGTTTGTGAACTTCCAATATACTTCAGTCACCTGACAAAACGTGCATTCAAATAACGCTCTTTCAAAAAAAATCCCAATAAGAGCTAACTAAAATGTGAATTTCTTGTGAGCGCCTATTGAACACGGCACTATACCCATACATACACACCTAGGGTTTTGTCCCTAGTGATTTTTTTTTTTTTTAGAAAGCCAATGTAGGGACAGCACGCATTAAAACATATTTAATGAAGTGTTTAACATTATAAAAGCAAAGATCACATTCAAGCTTGGTTTAAACATTGAAAGACTTTCTTTTATTATTTAAAAAGGGTATATCTTTACGAGTATATTTTAGGAATGTCCGAATTTTCAATCGAAGTCTTATCAATCGTGTTTCGAAAGTGGTGCATCTAATGAAAGATTCACGGAATTTGATATAGGGCAACTTCAAGCTGCTCAACTCAGAGATGGTTAGAAGGAATTTTTATAGTTAGCCCATATATCTGTAAGATTAGCTCTTCCATTCGAGCTCTTCACTATGCAAGTGGCTGGCTAAAGCATTATACACTTTAAAATATTAATTTTCCTTAGACCATTCAAACTCACTGCATGAGAAAATAGATTTTTTCATGAAATATGTATCGTCATAACTAAGGTCTACATAGACGCATTGTTTACGGCACCCTTCCAAATAATGATCGAAGTTTCTTCCAAAAACTCAGTGATTATGAAACTTTAAATGCTGCCATCTACAACATTGTCACCAAAAAATTCAAAAGTCACATTTGGTAACTCAGTGAAATATTTGTGGGGTTGTTATCTTAATTAAGGAATTGGGGGTTAGTATATTAGCGAATGACTTGTGGGGGTTGGTTTCTCAGGGAACAACGTGTGTGCTTGGTATCTCAGTGACGGACTTACGGATTAGGCATCTCAGTAAAGAGCTTGTGGGTTTTAATCTCAGGGAAAGACTGTTGGGGTTGGCAGTGTTTTTACGGAAATCTATCATTGGTGTCATATTGGACAATATTGAAGTCTCTTTATAAACTAAAGAATTGATGAGCCTAAGAAAAGTACACAAATACAATGAAAATACAAAATTCGTTAACAAAAACACGATGAATTTCTTCATTCGTTCAACCATCCAAACGTTCTATGTAGTGTCTTATCCTGAGAAAAATAATCTCAGGGATGCATTTAATCAATCTAAGGAATTGTTAAAATAAGATGGTGGATAATGACAAACTCTAAAAGAGTATGAGAAGTGTTATATTTTTATTAAAAATTTGATTCCGTTAAAAAAAATCCTATGCGTGTATGTATGGGTGTAGTGCCGTGTTCAATAGGCGCGCACAAGAAAATCCCATTTTAGTTAGCTCTTATTGGGATTTTTTTAGAAAGTGCGTTATTTGAATGCACGTTTTGTCAGGTGAATAAAGTATATTGGAAGCTCACAAACTGCAACTGCCATAAATATATATATATAAATATATATAATATATATATATATATATATATTTATATATATAATTGGCATGTAATTTAAAATGCTTCTTGTTATTAAATAAAAAAAGATCGCTTTAAAACGAATATATTTATGTTATATATTTCAATCAACACTAACAGTAACTTTTTTGCTGTATGTTTCATCTCAGCTTTAGAGACTGTCTGTGCTCAGCGTCAACAACAGAGTGCCATGCGCACTCTTCATATCATCACGGATACGATCAAGCAAATCAAATAGGTCCACGAACATCAGATGAGCAAGCCACAGCTGTACCTTTATTCACGTGCAAGCTCGAATTTCATTCAAATACTTTTAGATGTAACAGAACATCGGCTGGATCTGACAACGCCACTAAAGCTTTTCAATTTACAGGCGAAGCCAAAGCGTGTCCTTTTATGTGCGTGGGTCTAATTTTAACTAATATCGATAGAATATCCATTGAAAATAATAACATAATGAGCTATTTCGATTCCCTAGCGACTTGTCCCTTGATTTCTGGCATTATTAAGACCACAGAAATGTTGACTACCCAACCACCAACCACTAGAAATGAACATTCAACAGCAAGTTCAACAATTACAACGGCGCTTTTTTCTACTGTTGCAAGCTCAAAAGAACTTTCAGGGTATAACCACTCAGGTGAAAATACACCTGAACTTCGTGACGGAGGGGATATCCAAGACCAAATGACAGATATCGGCTTAATAACTGGTGCTACAACTGCTATTGTTGCAGCAATTGTCATTGCCTTGGTCGTTGTATTTCTTTTGAGAAGACGAATGAAGAAAATAAGCCACACAAAATTCCCCCAGATCAACAATTTTTCGTCCAATCATCCCACGGTTTCTGATCCCAAAGCAACAACATTTTTCTAAAAATAACGGTCGAACTATAATAGACCTCAACAAAGAGCAACATTGACATGGGGCAGAAACGAACAATGCTGATCAAACAACAACCTTGTAGAATAGATTACGATAGAGAGGCAAGGCGAGCGTCAACTCAAAATCTGCCTTACACGGAACGAGATTAATTGTCTATCATCAGTTGAGTCTTTGGAAGTTTTTTTGGAACCATTGCAATGTAAATAGTGATACAACACATTTACCGACTGCTTGACAGAATGCTACCTTGCTTTGGTTAAAGTATCCATGCAACGCGTGGTGACGACTAATCAATTATATATGCCTTTTTTATTTTATTAAATCAATTCAGCGCTGAACTGATTTTGGTTTATAATGGGTGTAATCAAAATTATTCCTAGTAATTATTGCTTAACTTAACAACTTATTTTCTGACTCCAGTGTCTCCTTTAAAAAAAAATGATATTAACTATAAAACTGTTGGCTTAAAGCCCAAATTTTTAAAAGAAAATAAATCAATGAAACACCGAGTTCAACGTATGTTTTACGTACATATTAAATCAATAACTAAGGAAAAGGACATCTCGTTATCAAATAAAGGTTTTCATTTGTTTCCAAAGTATTGATAAAGTTATCAAAATTTCTTGCTTGAAATTTTATTTTTAAATTTTCATATATTCGAAGTATTTTTATTATTATTTTAAAATCGTCTTTACTGTATTCATTGTATTAAAAAACTACTTGAAGATATACTCTCTTATGTGTAATATTCTCGAGACAAACAAATTAAACATGAATGATATTTTCATCAACGGAAAACATTTAGATGGGGTGAAAATGCTTTTTCTAACTGTTTGAAGCAATTTTTCCAGATTGTCTCAACCTTTCCGATACGGAAGTCACAGAAATACTATTATATGTATTAAAATACCATAATTAATCATTTTGACAAAGATTTGTATTAGTTCTAGTTAAAATAACGCAAGTAAGCATAGTTGCTGACATTTAGTCAATGCTCATGTAAGCCATTTTATCATTGGATCGACGGGAATCATTGTGTCAACGCTCATGTAGGTAGTTTATTCATTTTTGTCAACGGAGATGTCAGCCAGAGCTCCTTACAAACGTATGACACAAATATTTTTCTTCTTATTTAATAGTGACAGGGTGTTTAAATTATAAGCCCAACTCCGTTATTAAGTATTTCTTTTCTCAAACCCATGAAAGATGGTTAAAATATAAAACTGAATCGTGTAAGCTGAGGCGTCTTGTCATGTCCGAGTATAGCAGCAGAAAATAAGTAAGGTCACTGTACACCGGACAAAGGTGTTAGTCTTGAACAGTGAAGCTGGCGACTATATTTTTGTTTCGACTTCAACCTCCGTTTTACACAAATCTTTTTTTTTTACCAGTTGGTCAAGTAGTGTGATTTTTTTTTAAATTATCATAATTTATGCAGTGAAAAGCCGGTTAAGAAATAGCTATTAATTTGTGTGTACTTCATAGTCAATGAAAAGCCAGTTAATAGAATAGCTACTATAATGTGTGTACTTCATAATCAATGAAAAGCTGGATAAGAGAAAATCTAGTCCGCATCTTCCAGTATTTATTTTGTGTTCCTCTTTTTGACTTGATGAAAAATAAAATCTGTTTAAGAAACGCATACAATAAACATGGATTCGGAAATCAAGGCTACTTAAGTCTAATGACATATATTCTATTACTACTATGCACATCAAAAAACCCCGTAACCTCCTATAAAACCACCATAACTCCAATAAAACCTCCATGCCTCAACATAAACACCATTATCCTATAAAACACCATGCCCTTATAAAACACCATGCCCCTTATAAAAACATGCCCCCATAAAACACCATGCCCCTTAAACAACCACCATGTCCCCCTAAACAGCCACTACGCATTTTATTCAAACAACCTTGAATCGGACCCTTTCCCATAACTTGAATCAACTCCATTTAATAAATTCTATAAATGCATATTTTCTTAGCACACCCCTTTGAAAAATCTCTATAAATATAGTGAATCAGTTTAAAGAAGAAACAAACTCTATGACGGAACTGTCTTAAGACGTCAACATCCCCAGTCGTGTCTGTACTTTGCATATTTAATATAACTACTACCTTTTCCATGTTAAGTATTTAAAGGTCGGACACCGTGTCTACAGCATGCAACAAAACGATTATTTAACACGTGTTGTTGAGCTGCCAATACAACGCAATATGCTTCACATAGTTGTAGGTTAATTTATTCAACCACGTGCCATCACATGTTATTCGATATAAAGAGAAGGCCGTCTAAGGCACGGGTTCCAAAACCATGGGGGGTCACGAAACGTACTTTGTTGTGTTCCTGGTCGCAACAGCATACGAAACAAATGGAATATTTAAAGCTCTTTTCATCTCACATTGGTTTCTTAAACTTTAAAGTGGAACACAATGCTCCCATAATTGTCGATATAATTTCATCCACGTCAATTTTGTTGGGTTTCTTCATCTGAAATAAATATTTAAAAAATACAGATTAAATATTAATTATGGCATTATCCGTGCATTTTTTAGCAATAGAGTTTAACCTGCAAAAAAAAATCACTGCTCGTTTCGTTTACTCTATTAAATAGATTTTTTTTTTTTTTTGGTTGCATTTGAAGGGGTCACAACTAAAAAGGTTGTATCCTTTGGGCTAATGAATGTATTGTTGCATATGACATCCTGGTTGATATAGCTGCAATCCTTCAATGCGTAGACAATTTCCGTTTATTTCTAAGTTTAGTTATGAAAACATACGAAGTCAGACGTCTATCACAGCTGTAACGCATAAGTAAGAAAACGGATTTTGCTTAATAACCTGGTTTATATTGTGATTTACTAAAAAAAAAAAAAAGCTTAATGTACGAATTACAATTGTTTGTCATTTAAGAGTGTATCTTTTAAAGTATAGCATAAAGACAAAGTGTGAAATTCGGTTATTCTTATACAATGATTTAAGACGAGGTCTGGCCAAGCCAAAAGCCTCCAGGTCCACGGCCACTTTGGTAGCAAGTGAATCGTTTGTGGACCCCAATGCCAATACTTCTTATATCTTATTTTTTAAAACACGAACCGTATATAATTATTTATTTCTTCTTTACCAACATGATGTGTCTATTGTATTTGTAATCACATTTGATTGCAGTCAGCGCAATAGTTGGCCTATACGATAATGTGCTTTTGTGCTTGCGGGTGTTATGAAAAGCATTTCCAAAATAAGGATTTAGATTTTTCAAAGGCTTTTTTTAACAACAGGCGTCTAAATTGAGTGCTTAGTTTGTTACAACATTGGCATGAAGATGTGTTTATCTAGTGAAAAGTATTGAAATTACACAATTTTTCTTTAAACAAGATCCATCGAAGTGTTGTCTTAAATACCAAACAATTTCTAAACTCTGCATACTATCAACAGGTGCATGGTATAGCGGGTGAATAGTGCTAAAACAGTCGTAACTGTTTGATGAAAAGTTTCGATGTTATGATTGTTGAAGAAAATCAAAAGGTTATTAGGGCCCAACAGGAAGCATATACTACTGTTCCGTATCATTTGATGCAGAGTGATCTGTTTTAAGGTATATCGTGACATACGGATGACCAGGCCGTGGTGGACATTAGTACACCTCTTTGTTGCACCATCTGTCTGGCAATGAGACAATGAGGGAAGTTTAATTACGGCCGATGTAAAGGTTGCACAGAATGTTGGATCCAGGTGTTTAAAACATTCTTACGACGTAGGCTCAGGACAAGCAGAGAATTCTTTGGACCGTTATGTTGTGTTATGTTAATGAAACCTCCCGCCTGTCACCTTCGTATCAAGATATCATTCAGTAGAGCAGGTCTTCCAAACAATTTCAAAATATTTACCGCCCCAACCTTTCACACACTTGTCCTATACTAAAAGGGAAAATATATCTCTTTTTCTGCAGTCAAGGAGTGTTTTAATGTTTCAAACTATTCCATAATTTTTTAAGATATTTTTAAAACTATTTTTTTTTATACAGTGGCGTAACTTGGGTGTGCGGGGGATGTGGAACGCACCGGGTGACACCAACCCACACTACCAAATTTCATAAAAGGATGACCAAACACACTAACTTTTTCCACAGACGTAACCAATCCAAAGGCTTGATTTATTAAAGTTAAAGGTTGATGCGTCAGAAATGAGGTGACCCTTTAATTAGGTCAACAAAAAAAAAAACATTTTGACAATGATTCAAAGCCGATTGAAGTGTTCAGTAGCTTTGGAAAGTGACAAGGATCTATATATATCTTAATTCTGAGAAATTAAGATGTCGATTGATACCAACTACGTCGTGGTCGGGAGATTCTTTGTACATGAATTAAATCGGTAAAAAAAATATAATATTTTAAAAAATTTCTAATAACTTTTAGTAATTAATTTAAATTTATTTAAATATTTATGCAAAGTGTTTTTGAAACGAATTATATAGAAGTCCAGAAATATTCAAAAATTATTATTTTTGCCGATTCGTCAATAGCAACCCCCCCCCCCCAATAATAACTTTTAGTAATTAATTTAAATTTATTTAAATATTTATGCAAAGTGTTTTTGAAACGAATTATATAGAAGTCCAGAAATATTCAAAAATTATTATTTTTGCCGATTCGTCAATAGCCCCCCCCCCCCAAACTTAACATTTGGGCAAGATTTTCATACAGCACTATGTCTTTTACATGATATCTGTGATTTCACGTTGCTCTGCTAGCTTTAACTTTGCGCTGATCTACTTGAAGAAATTACTCCAACTCTGCAGTATATGTATACCAAAGGCTTACTTGTGGCAAAGTGGGGATCAACCTAGAGGTCTTAAGATTGTTTCTTCCAGAGAAGCACAGGTGCTGGTGGAACATGCTATTGAAAGGCACTTTTAAAATGAGACAGATATGGAATTTTGGTAGAGAGAACATTTAAGTTTAAGAATGGCAGGAGAATAATTAATAGATGCGGGACTCTCTCTCTCTCTCTCTGCGAGAAGAAAACATTAAAGAGATGATTTCATTGTGAAACCTAAATCAAATCATCAGCGATCCAGGGTGTTGCAGATATTTTTGGGGATGTTCAACTCAATACTCTACTATCAACATAAAAATAGAAGATATATTGTTATCCGTTTCAAAATTAACCTCTGTCTATGATGAGTTATCAGAGGATGAACTTTTAAAAGAAATAACAATGCTTAGAAGACACCTAAAGGCAAATGAGATTGATATTCACAAAGTCATGGAGTGGTCAAAAGTTGATGTTTTGAAGTTTATAGCTGAATTGGACTTAATAGAATCTCTTCCAAAACTCGCGCTAAGCCTTCAATTTTTTCTTACGAACTGTGTATATATGGATTGATGTGAGCAGAGCTTTCCAAAACTAAGACTTATCAAGAATTTTTTTTTGGATACACTTTGAGACAGTCAATCTTCTCAACTATCAACTGAAAGTAATACGGTGAAGGTTATTGATCAAGTGATTGAAAGTTTTGCGGCTTTGAAGACCAGGAAATGAAAATTTAAAATAAAGTAAAATAAAGTAAATTTTATATAAACATAACTATAACTCAGAGTTGATAAAGTTCTTAAACACATTTACCTCCTGACCTTCAAATTTTTTGTTGTTCTTCCCATAGATATACTGTGGAAGTGTGTGACACCATAAGTTTACCGCACCGTGTGACATCAAACCCAGCTACGCCACTGGTTTTATATGATCTTTTAATGAACGGCTGCACAATGAATTAATTATGTAAACACGCTGTTTGCTATTTAAAAATATCGATGTCGCTTTTAAATGCAACCTTCAAATTTTTAGGTTAGCATTTTTTCAGTAGGCTCCTTAGACGTCTGTGACCCTTGTCTTCACAAAGAATTGCAAAGAAACCATTACTGTGCACATGACACGATGTTTCTTGATTTCATTATTGATGAGCATTGTCATGGTTGAGACTGGAGCGTCCTTGAGAACCTTTTATTTGCCATTTACAAATGGTATAATTCAACTTATATATATCTAAATGATGAGATAATGTGACTGGGCGTCACCCGCTGCCTTTTAGAAACAGTTTTATCTCAAAAAATGTTGTTGTTTTTAGTTTCATGAAACTCAGAGCAAAGTATTCGGAAATGAATTAGCTACTAATGTGATACAGATTTAAACTGAGCTCATAAAAATGTAGTCATTGATGGACCCAGTTGTAAACAAATGAGAACCCACAACAAAATAAATGATAAATTGGAGACATAAGCTATATAATTGAATATTTACTCAACTTTAAATGCGAAATTTGATATTCCTGTTCATTTATAGGCTGATCGACCGCAATAACATCTAGTGGGGGATTTATAATTTTACTGGAATTTGCAGGTTACACCTTTTTTATTGCTGGTTTGATTTTATTTTTTAATATGTGGGCTTACCCAATATCGCCACACTTTCGTCCATTCTCAAAACATGTGTGTCCCGACATGGAGGCCAAACATGTTTCTATATGCTGCCATCTTTGCGGATCGTTGAAGTAGTCTCAAAGAGTTTAGAAAAAAGCGTCAATGCATTATGCAAATATTGGAAAGAAATGGTGCGATATATATTTTGTTGGTTTTATATCTAAGAAAATACACTTGTGAATTATTAAGTCTAGGGGGTTTAAAGTAATCGAAAAATTTGTAAACTTATACATTATGATTTAAACGTTATAATACGTTCTTAAAACAATTTCTTTCCTTTCACCCCAATTGGTAAACTTTAGTCTAGAGTCTAGATTTATAAGTAATGTACGTCAAGGTAAAAAGTTTGAGTGAAAATAAATTAAATTGACTTTAATGATGTAACTTGAGATGATTCTTTATATTTTTTTTGGCAGAAATTTTGGGAAGATCAGCACAAAATGAAGATTTGTCATTTGAAATGGGCCACTTTTGTGATTATCATTTTAGTAATGCGAATTTCAAGTTCGGACGCTAAACGAAGAACTTCAAAACCAACTTCAAGAACACCTTCAAGAACAACTTCAAGAACAACTTCAAGAACAACTTCAAGAACAACTTCAAGAACAACTTCAAGAACAACTTCAAGAACAAATTCAAGAACAACTTCAAGAACAACTTCAAGAACAACTTCAAGAACAACTTCAAAATCAACTTCGAGGACAACCTCAAAATCAACCAGCACACATATATCAATTACAAGAGCTACGACAACATCAGTTCTCCCCAATATAGTTAACGGAACTACGGTACTTCTTGACAATACCGTAACACCAAATGCCAACGGTAGTCTGAATGATAGCAGCGACACTATAGCCAGAAATACAGGTACCATCGTCAGCGTGATAGTTGGTGTCATCCTATTTCTTGCCCTTCTTGTTGGCGTATTTGTACTTATGAGATGGCGACAAAAACAGGTCACACATACTGGGTCAAGTATGAAACACAGCGCCACTGGTTCTTTAGAAGAGACGTCTCCTGGAACAGTTGAATTATCATATTCAAATTTGGCTTGCGGTAACAAAGGCCAAGATTATGAATCAAAATATCAGTATTACGAACTTGATCCAGGAATTCTTTCTGAAAATAGCCCACAGGAAAATTCAAAGGGAAAACATGTTCCACTAGAAAACAAACAAGGTGATCCCTATTCCAAGCCCATTCAATATGCTGACATCGTCCAATCGGATGGAATATACAGTCTTGCTGCAGTCTCAAACAATGCGACTTCTTCAAATAGCCCATATTCTAGTCATGATCATGATATACATGATTGTAAATCTCTTAAGCCTCATCAAAATGAAACGATTCAAATTTCTGGAGACGCCACATACTCAAACCTTGGTAGGACAAGACAGGATCACAATATCACAACATTGAATTACCAACTCGTCTTGAACGCAAACGACTTGGTATCACCTAACAGATCAGAGGTTGCCAATTTTGAAACAACACCGAACACACAGACACAAGATTACGCTATATTGGGGGATCAGATAAGGGAATTAACAAATCCGTACAACTGTGTATCAGACTCGACGTTGTCAGCAATACAAGCATATCCCATGGAAAACAAAACACTTTCTTACTGTGAGAAAACAGCAAACAAATCTCCAGATTATTGCATTGCCAGCTCGTTGATCAATAGTGATGAGATGTCTCAACTCAAGAGCAATTCAGATACCAAAGTTGAGGATGTACTAATAATTGCATCTGAATATGATCTTGCAACGGAATAGTGTTTAAGACTTTTAGAAAACATTATCTTTAATCAATATATGTTCAGTTTGTAAGTTGGATTTTCTAACCTATTAATTAGTTCTCATTTCGTGAGTTTAAATGTTGACAATCAAAATTGTGTTCTTCTCTTTACCATAGTCCTCGAATATAATTCTCTCTGTATATAATTCTCTCTTTCTCTCTCTCTCTCTCTCTCTCTCTCTCTCTCTCTCTCTCTCTCTCTCTCTCTCTCTCTCTTTCTTTCTCTTTATCCAAACAAACAAACAAAAGTTGTTTTTATAAGCAGTAAGTTACTTCACATCATGTCATCTCGAATTTTAACACATCATTTCAAGATGCTCTTTTATAAATTAACAGTTCATTTGACGATGCTATTTATAAATTAATACCATTTGGAGGTGCTATTAATAAATTATACTTCATTAGCGATGCAATTATTTAACTTAACACATATATGAAAATGACATTTTAAAAGCTCCATCTTCAAACCACCAACATTAACATTCACCTTTGACTGCTTTGACTCTATCCAAATTGTACATATTTTAAGTTGCTAGCTTTTGTATTTGCATTCTAACCTATGAAATAAATATCCATTCTGCATTTAATCAATCAGTTGAATTTCTATATTAAGACATAAATTAATACCCACAATCACTTTCTCTTCACGAAAAATATGATTGCTTGCGTATAAATTAAATATATACGATTTTATATGATTTTAAGTCATTTTAAATTTGAATGAATATGGTTATATCATGAATTATTTCTGTTTATTTATATGCTTATTATTATTATAACCATGTTTATTGTAATTACCTTTATATGTTAATTAAATGTAAGACCCATAAATAGCTGGACACTAGCTAACGTGTACGTAAGGTTTCAAATACATTAAATAAGAGAATAATTAATAAAACTGCTAACTACTGAATATTTGTTCTGTTCCTTTGTGTTTCAAATGAATATAAGTTGTATCATAAATTAAAGATATTCAAGGATTGATTTTTTTTTTTACATTTTAATGTAATCAATAGCACAGTGGAAATGAATTGTTTTAGATTAAAGTGCATAAGGTTGTAAATGGACATGATTTACTACTTTCATACTATTTATACTCTGAGGGGGAAAACGAGATGGCATTTATATAAGTGTGTAGGTGGGTGGCGGCCATTTTAAATTAATTGCCTTTTTTTCGCTATTGAAGAAATAGATGGACAATATACAGGATATGCCATTTTATCAACTTTAATCTAAATAAAACAGAAAACAATTTACAATTATGACGTTTAGTTACTCTAGAGTTTTAGTCACTGTGACGTCTTTGATTATAGATGTTGAACACTGGTTCTTACGTTGCCTACAATTCATGTATTTGTATTTCCAGAGTTGTAGTCGTGACTTGGTGCTCTCTAATTATTACGATAATTACTTCTATGAAAGCATGAGACAGATTCGATATGGTTGCATCATTGTGTACTTTATTTTACACAGTTCGATTCACAAATGAGAAATAAATTCTCCAAGTTGGAGTAATATAATTGCCATGATCTTACACACTCAATATACATTATAATCCACTCAGTTTGTAAGACGCTATATGATATATACTTGAATCAATACAAGAGCAAACCCGCCATCTTTAATATTCGAATTCTTCAACAATCTCTCTTCCTGTCCTTCTGCGCACCACATTAGAAAATCAAACTTTTAGTAAATATTAAATACGAAACAAATCATTATTGTGATATTTGAGCTGTTAAAGGCACGATCCATTAAATGAGCCACTACAACACGAATCAAATCAAATTCTTATATACATGATACAGTTATCATGGGACTGGTGCCGGCCATCCCAGCAGACACGTACCTCACCCCACAGAAGCCGGGTAGACTGATCAGCGCAAAACGCTCACTAAATACTGACTTAAACACTGATAATCTCATCAACAATTACACGCTAAACAATAGAGAGTGCTTCACAATGCCTCGGTGTAACACAGTGCAGTGTAAACAATCTTTCTTCCCACGCACAATTATTGCTTCGAACCACCTGGACAATGCCACTGTGAACTCGAAATCGTTCGAAAGCTTCAAGGCTGCTCTGGCATCTGCTAGGGGCTGTTAGAATAGCAACATCGCTTCTTAAACCAGTGCACAGATGCCCGTATATGAATGCAGCAAACGAACACTACCATAACCAGAACCAGAACACAGCACCACAAGACTTAAAGACAATCGGTCCTGTCTCAAAATCAATTTATTTAACAGAATAACTCAAACTTAAACTTTTCGCAAGATTCTTGTTTTTTTAAGAGTATCTTTCGTTCATATGCGATCACCAAAATCAAATCTGTGTAAATGTTTGGAAAAATTCCAATACAAGATGGCACAAATTTGACGTCATCTATTAATTCGCACAAACAAAAAAAAAACATCTTGTAGATGATTGAAATAAATTTAAGCTGTGCAACATATAGCGTCTTGACTGGGTTAGGTTATGCAAGGTGCATGGAAGTTAGTGGATTACATTTCCATTCTGTTTGCTTTAAATATAGCCATCAAGATCATGACACGCAGTCCTTACTTGCCTATCTACTGTATTTAGGAGGTGGTCTTAAGCTGTCTTAAGACTTCTTTTATTGAGTCAAATTAATGGAAACTTTTTGCTATTACAGTGTGCATAATCCATTTTAACACAATGTTTTCATTCTAACAAAGATAAACATTTTCAACTAAAACAAATTAGCACAGGACATCTAAAAGTTTTTCTCGAGTGAAAATCAACCGTCTTATGCCATCGAACGTCATTCAGTTAGAGACAGTTTTAGCCTTAAGATTATTAAGATAGTTTTCACAACAAGGGGAACTCACTGGTAAATTCGTATCCATCGGGTAACAAATGATTTATGCATCTTTTGGTTCTAACTTTGACATAGAGTTTTTTGCCCTGATCGGGCCGATCTTACTTATCTGTGATGAAGAGGGTGTTATGAATCAAGCGATTTATTTCGTTCTTTTAGTTTTATTTTTATTTAATTTTTGCTTTGTTTTACATTGCATAATGCTTCATATAATTCTTCAAGCGAATGCAGCGTTCTTTTAGCGATGTAACTTGCTTACTATTTAACCAGTGTTTGACAAGAAGTGACTCACAAGCAGACACTACAGAAGTGCAGTAGGCTTCCCAATTGTTGCACTGCAGAATATGTTAATGGCTTATTTATTTACTTAAAAAGTAAGTGATTTTTTTAAAGACAGAAAAGTCTTTTGTTAACTTACTTACATAGACCGATGCCCTGGTTATGCGCCGTCAGCTTAATATTTATGGTGATGACTGTACATATTTGCCTCTACTTGCTCTAGGCTGTAATTTATTTTTAAAGACCTTCAATTTGGTGAGCCCCCTCCTGAAACATAACAACCACTTTTTGGTTTTTGAGACCTCTGACTAAAGAAATGTTCGTCACATCATGGTAAAAAAAACAACTACATGTAGCTTAGAAAATTACCGCATTAATGTAGAGAATCTAATTTCTTATTTTACTGTATGGCTCATGTCAAACATTACATAACAAGGGACGATACCCTTAACTAAATACAGTAAGAAAGAAACGATACCCAATTTAGGGATAATTAAAAATAATAATTTTTTTGAGTTAACTTTACAATAGAAAAATCAAATAGATTAAAAAACTAAGGCTATTGACTTGCAGTATAGTAATAACTTTGTACCGGTACAATGTTGAAAGATTTTCCCACACAGAGAGAGAGTTAATGTTAACACTCAAAACATTTGTCGCGTATCGTCATAGCAAAACTCTATCACCTCCTCTTCTCCTATGTCGTATGTACTGTCGTTTTCAGAGACTTTTCCAGAAAAAGGGGTTCTGTATGGTCTCCAGATCTCGGTTAGTATCGTACGTTCCAAAGAATTCTAGTCCTACAGACTATAGACTGTATTTACTTTGAATCTCAAGGTCAATGGAGACTATCTGTCCCACCCGGTTGCGTCAACACACTTGGGGTCACCCAGAGTTCATGCACGAGTTTCTCAATGCAAACAAGGACGCCTAACGATTAGCAACATAATACGTTATTACAATATTGAATGATTATTGGCTGGTGAGCCATCTTTCTAATAAACAGCTAGATATTGCAGCTTGAACTTGAACTAATAGTGGCAGGAATGCAATCTCTGAGGACTTATATTTTTCATAGCTCGACCTTTCTCAAGCTTGTCGGTATATCTTGCAATGTATGGCAATGACCAATATGAAACTGTTGCTACTGGGTACTTACAATATTTTTGTTGGGTGGGGGGGGGGGGTTGTGTTGGGGGGGGGGGGGGGTAGGGGGTGGTCGTTTATATTTTTTTTTAATAATACCCTTTTTTTAAATCCAATATACAAATGAACGAATTATAATTTAATATTAACACTGGGAACAAGGTGACGATAACCTTCGTCAAGCAACTTTGCACAGCCACGTTTCATGAAGAGTTTAAATAGTTCAACATGTTCTATCTACAATATTTTTTTACTTTTTTTATATTATTGTGAAATTACAGGAAGCTTGAACAAGGAAGTGTAAAAGTTTTTTTTTTTCTTTCTGTTTTGCAAATATCGACATTTTATCTGATTGCAGCCGTTAATGTGTTGATGCGGCCTCTTCAACGTTAAGTCGTCTGTGACATATAGCGTCAATACGAGTTTAGTTACATTAACGTGCACTTTACTTCATACTTCGAAGCATTCATGTGTTGATGGCTATGGTCTAGGGGCAGGGTGTCCCCAGTCTAACTATATCCTGCACTCATAAGGTATTTTTGAATAAGTCATACTCTTATTGGAAGGGTAAAAATGTTGGGTTTTTTTTCTTATTAACAAAGAGAATTAGAGAACTTATAAAAATAAAAAAAAGAACTGACTGAAAGTAAAAATATTAATGAAGTAATCAAAATATATTACATATAACATGTTTCAATGATAACAATGTTTATTTGTTACTTTTTTTAATAATCACTTTTCATTGCAACCAAGTCCTTAGAGACTATTTCTCTAAAGTACCCTGACTCTCTCCCCCCCCCCCTGGTCTCCCTGGTCGCTAACTAGGCCAACGCCAATAATTTAGATCGATCTACAACATACGACCATGGTCTTTGTTTTGAGTTTGAACATCCTTGTTCGTGACACACAGTTCCGACTTACCTGACTTACCTGTCGTATGCAAACAGTATTAGAATTAAACTTGGATGAGTCTTAAGGTTTATTGAACCAATAGGCATCCAGGCCCTACTTGTTAAACAAATACTTGAGGAACACATTGATGTTGTAGCACACCTTTAGACCCTTTGCTGATGTCATTTAATAAATAACGAGATGAAAAATTGAACCTTACAACTCAGTCGTTTTCATGAGAAAAATTCGTCATTACATGTTAATCATTTTATGCCCTCTTAGCTAATGTGTGTATCTGTATGCGTGTGAACTGATGATTCAGTTGATGGTATTCAGGTGCGTTAAAGGTGAGTGACTATGTTTTTTTTTAATATTAAAAGTAATACATATGGCTTATTACATAATAATTATAATTGTTCTCATTTCTTCACATCATTAGACTGTTTTGTGTTGTTGTTTTTTTTCTAACAGTGAGTTGCATTTAGTTGATATTAATTGCCAAGACTTCAACTAGTTTCGAATAAAATAGGTTTTGGAGATTACGTTGACACCATGTTAATATTTGGGTACGATTGTATTTTGTAGAATTATTATATCGGGGACGTATGTGAGAGGTAAGTCTTTGCTTAAAAATGTCAACAATCTTGAAAAGGAAATAAACATACTAATTACATATATTTAATGTCGAAATCGATTATGTTTTATGTTGGATCACGAAGCTTCATCTTTTTCAGTCGCAAGTGATACAAAAGTTTTTAAAAAACAAACATATTCTTCTTTACCTGCGTTATAGATAAGACGCTGTAATAACATTGTAACAGATGGACTACTTTGATCTAGCTTTTATTGTAGTGAAACAAAAGCAGTAGGAAGTTGGAGGGAATATGGCGTGCAATAATATTGTTGAAGTAAGAAGATGGCAGAGACAGTTTCAAAGTGGCTCAGAAAAAAAAACTATTAAAACTATCTCATCGTAAAGTAAGGTTTGCATAATTACTTACGAAAATTTAATGGAAGTACTAAAAGAACGGTCAATATAATGATCACATGAGATAATCGTGGTTGAGAACTCAATAGGTTTTACAGTATCACAACAAAACAATTTACAAATGATCTTTATATTAAGCGGACTTCTCATTTCAACTCCGTTTTAAGGATTTTCTACTCTGTTCATGAACGAGAAGAAAATAGACGAATATGATATGTGAACACTTGTAATAGATAACAGGACAAACATATGTATTGGCCTGCAGCCGGCATCAGCAGAAAACATAAGAGGACAACACATGAACACAAAAAGCTTATCAGTGGCGTAATTAATATAAACAAATATTGACAGGATGTTGCCTAAAAATGAAAGTGACGTGCAACAAAGTAGGTGAAATGAAGTAAAAGAAATAAGAAAATATAATATGAAATGCTACAGTTTCAAATTTCAAGTAAGAAAATAATAATAAAAATGAAAATTAAAGGAGATTCCACATGGCGACATAGTACCCCAAAAAAAAAAAAGAAGAATTAATTTCCTTACTCCGACTGATGTATTGATGTTAGAAATATTTTATCATTGGACCGTGTCGAGCCAAATTTTCCACATGTGACCTATAAGAATCTTTTGAGCTACCTTCATGGTAGTCTGATTTATTGTTTACGGTTGGCTGCGCAAGTTTTACTTGTAGATCCCCGTATCTATCGGGAATTATGTACACCTTGCACCAGGGATTCGGATTTAACATCCTCGGAAAAAGTAATTCTTGTGTTGAAATAAAAGTCAAGCGATTCTACAACAATATTTATAAAATGTAAATATATCTAAATTAATTATGGACCTACTTTAACTTTTTCTTTGTAGTCAAAATATAGTTACTTGAACTCCATTTATACGAATTACAAATACTAAATTAAAGATAATAAATTATATATTGGATGATATTTTAAAGGAATTTAATTATTTTATTACAATTTATTAAACTTTTTTATGACAATTGTGTTGCTGTTATCTTATTCTGTAAAAAAAAAATTCTTGATTATAATTGTTACACTACAACAATGGTCGGAAAATCGCGGCTCGCGAGCTGCATGCGGCTCTTTAGCAACCAGAGTGCGGCTTGGCCGTACGGCCACAAATCGGTATTGACTTCGAAAAACATGGTTCCTGAAAAGTTTTTGAAACGACGTTTGGCTCCCAATAATTTTTTTAAAATCACCCTGCTGTTGATTTTTTGCCCTTTTGACTATTGACTTTGCCGAATAAAATTAAATATGGCACGTATATCTTGCGAGACTTTCATGCTTTCTTAAGTAGAGGATGAGATGAGGAAGACTTATAATTGAACTTTATTCATGGTTGTTTTATTTTTATTTTCTTTTTCATTTTTTTTTGGATAAATGTATATTAAAATAAATAAAAGTAAATAATGGATCCAGTCGTAAGTGTGCTGATCTATAAAATGATTGTTTTGATAAATTGATTGGGGAGAGAAAGGGGAAGTACGTTATTCTTATATTTACATTTCTAACCAAATAGTAATATTGTTTCGATGACTAATTTAGAGTTTTAATAATATTTTAATAATTTGTGTTACAGGATTATGAACGTATAACTTTACAAAATGTGATAATATCTCTATTGATTTGTGAGTGTTGTATAGTTTTACTTCTAAGAAGTTATCGTGATTTAAAAGAAAAAAACAACAAATTTAATTTAAATGATTCTTTCATAATAAATTGCTAGAAAAAAGGAATGAAACCAAGAGTTGTACAAGGGACCCTGCTGGTGTGCCTCTTTCTTTTTATTCAAATAACAGCCGCAGTAGTCAGCTTCACCTTCTACTACTCATGTGAAGCTTCACCCTGTTATATTATAATATGGTTCTCTGATTATTGGCTGAAAAGGTATGTTGTTGTTTGTTTTTTGTTTTTTAATTAAGTAATTAAATTATTTTTAGTAATAATATATTTTTGTATATGAAACTCGTCTAACACTAAATCATAGTTTAATTTAATTTATCTTATAGTTTTTTTTTTTTTTACAACTGATCAAGAAACACGGCACTAATATTAAAATACTGCATAAAGTAGTGAATTTTTATAATGAATGAATATGTGTATGAATTGTGGTTTAAAACATCAACTTACTTTGGCGTTTTACTCCTTTTCAGTTTTGGAGAGTGTCTTTGCTCGGCATCGACATCAGCTTGTAAAGTTTACTACGCAAAAACTGAAGGATACTATCGAGCAAATGAAATAAATCAATTAACTTTAAATAACAATTCCTATGGATTACCAGCTCGTTTCACCTGCTTATATGGTACCTATAATTCAAGACCATATATACAATGTTACAGAATATCGGTTAGATCTGGGAACACTTTTAAATCTCTCCGATTTTCAACTGAAACAACTGCGTGTGATTTTAGATGTGTAGGTATGATTTCATCAGATATTTATGCTATATACTTTCATTATAATAACATAATATATGATGACGATTCCCCGACGGCGTGCAGCTCAATCGCTACTACGGCTACTACCGCGACATCAGTTGCACCACAACAACCAACAACAAGTGGAGAGCATTCAACTACAACGTCAATCCCTACAACATCACTATCGTCTGTTGTTGCAAACACAACCAAATTAACATATTATAACTACTCGCAAACAAATTCATCTTGATTTGGTGACACAAGAAACGTGCACGATAACATCACAGATATAGGCCTAATTACTGGTGTTATAACTGCTACTGTACCAGCGATTGTTATTGCCTTCGTCATTCTCTGTCTGTGGAGAAGACGAATCAGGCAATTAAATCAGGCAGAATCCAAAGATAAGACCAAACTTTCGGAAACTCGTGTGACAGTATCTGATCACAATCCAGTAACTTTTTCTGCAAATGATGATCAAACTTATACAGAAGTGAAAGAGGAGAAAAAAATACAAATTGATGAGACTAACGGTGAATACCAAACAAGAAACTGAACATGTTGTAGAATACGCTACAATCAAGAAGAAAACTGAACCTCACTCGAAAATTTTTCCAACACCAATAAAACAGGATATTGTTATGTGCCCTCCACCGAACGACATTTACAGTATGGCTTCCGTTCATTCTACGGAGGTGGTTTTAGCTCATCAATATTGCAATGTAAACAGAGAAACAACACAAAGACATAATTCACGCGGGAAACCAAATCTCAATAAAACTTCCAAAAGAAAATCAGAACGAACTTACACCAACATTCAAAGGTCACCTGCGAATCAGGTCGAAACAAACAATATGAAAGATACTCATCCAGTCAATTTTGATCATCTTGCAAACATTAACAACACCTTGTCAGATAATGAATCATCCGCAAACACTCCGACACAACCGCCGGCTGAAGTGTACGCAAAGCTCGGGGATATAAATAAAGAACTAACAAATCCTTACCACACTCTTGGATAAGTCAGAGTTGCCAGCATCATTAGTTCACCGACAGAATGTTTCATGTGTTAAGGTTACAGCGTACATTAAACAATCTTTTTGGATAAGATAGCTTTGCCAGCAGCCTTATCTGCCAGACGGAATATGCCCTCATCTAGGGAAGAGGGAACATTCAACCAGAGGCGTAACGAGGGGTGGCAGGAGGGGATAGATGTCCTTGGGTGCCAGCTAGTTAGGGGCGCCAAATGTGCTTTGATATTATTTTATTGTTAAAAATAATGGGTTTCAGTTATAAAAAAAGAAAAGGGGGCGCTTTAAAATAGATCTTGTCCCCGGGCGCCAAACACCCTCACTACGCCTCTGCATTCAATCCATTATAACAATGTCAAGTCGATGCTTCAATCACCGATAGACTACGCCAACTGAAACATCAATTATAGCTCTGTGGAAGCAATGCAAGACAGTGGTTGTATAAATCAGTGCATTATTATCCTGCAAATGTTTGAGTTTTCATTCACTAATGTAGTCAACTTTAAGTTTCAAATTTTAACACAGAATTATCAACTACACAGCCACCCACCACTAGAAATAAACATTCAAATGCAAGACCAACAATGACAACGACACTATTTTCAACCGTGGCAAACTCAACACAGCTTTCAGAATAATAACCGCTCCCGTACAACTACATCTGAACTTCGCGATAGATTGGTTAAGCAAGATAACAGTACAGATATCGGCTTAATAACTGGTGTTACAACTGCTATTTTTGCAGCAATTGTTAATGCCTTGTTCCTTGTTTTTCTATGGAGAAGACGAATGAAGAAAAAACAAAGCAATGCAAAATCTCCGCAAACGAACAACTTGTCGTCCTCTCATCACGCGGCTTCTGTTTCCATTGAAACATTTTTTTTCTGAAAATAAGGGTTAAAATTAACAGACCAAAACAAAGAGCAAAATAAACATAGTGCAGAAACTAAAGATACTATCCAAAAAAACCCCCAAAAAATCCAAATAACTTTTGAAGGAGCAAAGCGAGTGTCAGTCAAAGATGATTGTTTCAACATTACTAAAAATGTGACATTTTTGTCTGTTTTCAACGGAACAAGATGAACATTCCGACATTCGTTGATTCTGCGCACGTTGATTTAGATCCTCACTGTTGCAATATAAATAATGACACAACACATTTACCGGCTACATCAAGAACACTAAATATCAAAAAACGTTTCAGACTAAAATCATACAGCACTGACACCAATATTTAAAAATCATCCGTGAATCATCTCAAATCAAATATTATAAAAGTTACGTGCTCCCATAATCTTTGGTCATCCTACAAACGTAAATAACCCCTTGTCAGATAATGAATCATCTGTTGCCTACGCCAATGCCCCTTCCCCCCCCCAAAAAAAAAGTCTGGAGTTTACGCGAAGCTTATGGTTCAACATAAAAACGTGACTTATCCTTACAGCACTCCATTTGATAAGGACAGTGGCTTCCTATGAGACAATGATAAAACTACCTACACGAGCATTTACACAATAATTTTCTATAACACACTGATAATACTACCTACATGAGCATTGCCACAATGATTTCCTATGACACAATGATAAATCTACCTATATGAACATTGACACAATTATTGCCTGTGGAACAATGATAATACTACCTACATTAGCACTGACACTGTGATAAAACTACTCACATGAGCATTGACACAACGATTTCCTATCACGCTATGATAAAACTACTCACATGAGCATTGACACAACAATTTCCTATCACACTATGATAAAACTTAACACATGAGCATTGACACAATGATTTCCTATGACACAATAGGAAAATGAACAATGATTGACGAACAACAAAATAAGGCATAAGATTTTCCAATTGAGGTTCTGCATGAGCATTGCTCATCTGGTATGCAACCGCATTTTGTGCATTCATCATGCCACTTTGGAATCTAAACCCCAAATTTGTTTATTAAACGTATAGCATTCGATAGTAAAAAATTCTACATCAATATTGTGTCAACACTGACATGATTGCATGCAGTAGTTGCAGGAAGAAGTACGCATTCTTCAAATAGACTTGTTTCCACAACAGCAATCTTGGAAGTCACAAGATCAATCATTCGATCAATCATTCGATCTAACATTCAATCAATAATTCGATCAGGTCAACCCGAGCCTTTGTTTTGTCATGGTCGGGGCCGAAATCAAGAAGATTGAAAGGTGCGTGTTAAGACCACTGAGAATTAATGCTCATGTTTCAAAATGTTTGTTTTTTTACATTTACGAAAAATATTTATAATTTGAATTCGAGATAATTAAATGATAAACGAATGTTAAGATGTGGAATAAATAAAATTATTCGAACATATTTTTTTTTTTTTTGAAAATTGAATATAGATATTTGTTTTTGGAAAAATCTATGTGTTGTTATTACTTTACGACAAGGAACCCATAATAACTGATAAATGTAAATCTGAAATTCAAGCATAGACATTGACACGGGTTATATCTAGTCTTGATAACTAGTTAAACATTACTGATAATTGTTGGCTTAAAAATTATTTATTTATTGCAGTATAGCTCTTACATGGCATTTTGCCACTACATTCATAATATTGTATCCATCATTTGAGCATATAATATTAGTATGTTGCCAAGTGTCTGCATACGACTGTTACGACCTAGGGTCATTGGCCTCGTTGTCTTGAGGTTTTAGTAATTACACAAACCATACATTCTTAAAATAATATATCTTTATTAACAAACTGAAACGTCAACTTCCATTTACTTAGAGACAACATTACACAATAAAACGTCATTTCCCCTTTCACAAAATGCGTAACAAAATATCAAAAATTTAACAGCAGCATCTACCTAAACAATCTCCACTCAACACGTAATCACCGTATACGTTCAAGTCCTTAGCAACGAGAATAACAATTCATATCCGTCGACATTACATTTTAAAAAAAAATAATTTGTCATTTTAATTATATGAAAAGTGTTTGCAAAACACGTGTATTTCCTTAATTTACTATTAATACATTTATATATTCAAATGTTTAACATTATAATGTAGTTGAAAAATGAAGGCTTTAATTGTCAGTGTTTATAATTTTTCGATTATTAAAAATTTAGTTTTGTTTCCTTGTGTCAAGCTACAAAAACAGTACAGTTGAAACAAATCCTACGCTCATGATAGTGACACAAAAGTCAGGAAATTTTAGATTGTAATTTTAATATTTTGCTCAAATGCAGCATACGTATTAAAAATGTATTCTCTTAAAATAAAAACCTTAATACATTTTTAAAAAAAATTCTAAGCTTTTTATTCTAAGATAATAAAAGTTTAAAAAAATACATTTGAAAAAAAAATAATAATTTTAATATTTTTTTCAAGTGCAGCATGCTTATTAAAAATGTATTCTTTTAGAATAAAAACCTAAGAAAATTATTTTTAAAAAAGAAGTTCAAAAGAAAACTTTAAAAATCATGTGTCATTTATTCAGCTTTCAAGTTAATGTACCTTTTATTTATAAAAGAAATCTGAAATAATAGTATACAAATTGTTAAAAAAAAACAATAAAACATGTTATAAGACGATGAGGCTCGTTAAAACTACATGAGATGGTGCATTAGGATAATCTTTACCATAGGATAGCGAAACTCTCATTATAAGTGAGCGTCGACTCTTCTTACAAGATGTATTACGGCAAGAACTGAGTAGGTCGCAGAAAGACGGATATATTTTAATGCTAATTAATTTTAAGCATTATAATCTGTCAATCTATATATGCATGAAATAAACATTGGAATATGATTTTCATGATTAAATAGTGACAGCCTCTTACATGTAAACGGGCTTTAAATGATAAGGCCAACTCCCTTAAAATTACTGAAAGTAGTTAATAATATTAAACTGAAACGTGTAAATGTCTGAGAAGTTTTGAAAGGAGAAGTCAAAAGATACTTGGAAATGTCTGAGTATAGCAGCAGCCAATAACTACGGCTACCCGGTGAGTGTGTATTTCTTTAACAGTGAAGCTTGTCCTTAGATTATTTTTTACTTTAACATTATTTTCAAACAAGATGAATCATCTTTTTTCAAAAACAATTTTTTTAACCAGTTGGTCCAATGGAGTTTTCTGTTTTCATTATCATACTTAATGCTTTCACATTAACCTGACCGTAGATAATGACCGTAATATATAGCCTGCAAACATAATGCCAACTGTAGCCCTGTAAGTCGGCTTCAAATAAAAGTTATTGCAATAATCAATGATCTAGGCACATAGGCGCCCGTAGGTAGGGGCAAGGTGGGGCCCTTGCCCCCTCCCCCTTGGATTGATTGGATAAAAAATTTTTAGACGAAAATAGACAAAAAAATTATTAAAGTAAAGAGAAAATAAAGAGAAAGTAACTAAGCTGATGTCCTGTCCGTTCGTTCACCATACAAATACGTTCACCATAATTAAAACTATATTAAAACATTACTAAAAATTACCACTCCCCCTAAAACGTTAATCGATTATGATTGGATAAAAAATTTTTAGACGAAAATAGACAAAAAAATTATTAAAGTAAAGAGAAAATAAAGAGAAAGTAACTAAGCTGATGTCCTGTCCATTCGTTCACCATACAAATACGTTCACCATAATTAAAACTATATTAAAACATTACTAAAAATTCCCCCTCCCCCTGGAAAGTTAATCGATTTTTTTGGCCCCCCCCCCTAGAAAGTTCTCTGAGGGCGCCCATGTCTATGCATTACTTCCTCAGTTGCCGTTCTTTTAACGCATAAATGTCAAATGCACTCTGTATCCATCATGTGACTTTTAATATTAATTGTTACTTAGGATGTTCCCTGTTCATAAATATTTAGATTTTATATATTTGGAACATCAAAAGTAATTTTTCTAGCTGAAGAAGTAAAGGTAAAAGAAAGATTTGGGGGAGGGGGGCAGGTCCACCCAGGGAGGTACTTTATATACACATGTATGTATACGTGTATGTTTGTGTGTGATCAAACAAATGACAAGCAGTTCAATGTGAAAAAGGCCCCGTGGCTAAATTCAATACAATGACGGTTAAGAGAAGAGCTATTATTATGTGTTTACTTCGTAGACGTTGAAATTCGGTTACGAGAACATCTAGGTCGCATATTCCAGTGCTATTTTTCGTTCCCTATTTTAAACGTGGTCAAAGACACACAAAAATCTGTTCAAGAAACGCAACCGATCAAGAGGGACTCCGTCAGTTACTCTTGGGATTAGAAAGATGAACCGAATCAGGATTTACGACAAAGAAATCCGAGGTGAAGTAAGTCTAATAAAAAATTTAAATTATTTTTTTTTAAATACCGCAATTCCTCCCAAATAAACAAAAAACTCCTATACAATCAACATATCTTCAACCACCAGGGCCCCGGATAAGACCGTCATGTCCCTATAAAATCACCATGTCCCTTAAACAAACCACCAATCCTTCTATTGATCCACCGTGCCCTTAGAAAACGACCATGCCCCATAAACAAACACCAAAAATGAATATAAAATGAATCAGTTTAAAAAAGAAACAAAATCTAAGAAGGAACTAACATAATCCGTCAAAAGTCCCAGTCGTCATTGTACTTTGCATATTTAGTGTAACAACTACCTGTTGCATACTATTTATTTAAAGGTCAACTCATGCAGACCATAAAACTATTTTTAAAATTTGTTGAACTGCCAATATAACGCAATATGCTTAACATAGTTGTAGGTTAATTTATACAACCAAGCACGATCACACGTTATTCCCTATTTGCATAAGGCCGTCGAAGGCACGGGTTCCAAAACCATTGGGGGGCACGAAATGTACTTTGTGGTGTTCCTGGTCGAAACAGCATACTTAAACGAATAGGATAATTATAGCTCTTTTCATCTGCCATCGGTCTCTTAAAGTTTCAATAGTGACACCACGCTTCCGTCAACGTCGATATCGTTTCGTCCACGCTCATTTTGTTGGGTTCCTTCGCCTGAAATAACATTTTAAAACTACCGAACAAATATTCATAATGGCGTTACCCCGCGAATTGTTCAGCAAAAAGAGTTTAACCTAAACAAAAAACGTCACCCGCTTTACTCTATTCATGTGCTTTTTAAAAAAAAATGTGTTGAGTGATAGTTTTTATTTTTAATTTTTTATTTTTTGGGTGGGGGTGGTGGGGGTGGTTGTATATGATGGGGTCACGACTTAAAAGTTTGTATCCTTTGGGCTCATGTATGTCTCGTTGCATATTACATCCTGGTTTATATAACTGCAATTATTCCATGCGTAGGTATGTTCTTTTTGGTTCTTCGTTTTGGTATGCATGTATATCACTGCAGCCGTCCTTCATAGCTGTAGAGCTTAAGTAAGATATTGGATTGTGCCTAATAACTTGGTGTATGTTGTGATTTACTAAATAAACAACAAGCTTAATGATACGAATTACAATTGTTTGTCATTTAAGAGTGCGTCTTTTTCATGCATAGAATAAATACAAAGTGTGGAATTCGGGTATTCAATAAAATGATTTAAGACCAAGTGGGGCAAACCCAAATGGCCTCCAGGTCCATGGCCACTGTGGTAGCAAGTAAATCGTTTGCGGAACGCAATGCCACTACTTCGTATATATTTTTTTAAAAACACCAACTGTATATAATTACTTATTTATTCTTAACAAACATGATGTATTTATTGTATTTGTAATCACGTTTGATAGCAGCCCGCGCAATATTGGGCGTATAAGATAATGTGCTTTTGTGCTTACCGGTGTTACGCCTGGCATTTCTCAAATAAGGATTTATATTTTTCTAAGGTTTCTTTATCAACCGTCGTTTTAAATGAGTGCTTAGTTTGTTTTTTAGCAAGATCCAAGTAAGTGTTGCAGTAAATAACAAAGTATTTCTAAACTCTGAACGATATCAACAGGTGCATGGTGCAACGGGTGAAAATTACTAAACTAGTAGCACCATTGAAGATACATCACCACTTCTTATTGCTGAAAAGATGCAATGTTATGGTTGTACGAAGGAAGCCAAAGCTAATCAGGACAATACAAGAGGGTTATACTACTGTTCCACATCATTTGGCGAAGATTGGTCTGTTTCAATTACTTCCCAAAACATTCGTACATCTAGGACTACGTGGACATTTGTACACTTATTGGTTGTAACATTTGTCTTGCAATAAGACACCTAGGGAATTTTCAAATTTAATTATTTTTGTAAAACTCAAAAACTTTTGCCCACAATTTAAGACTGTGCCCGGGAAGTCTCATAAGGCCGATGTAAAAGCTGTGTAGAAGGTGGAATCCAGATGTGTAAACCATGGTTGCGACATAGGTACAGGACAAGTAGAGGAGTCGTTGGAGTGTTTACGATGTGTTCAGTTACTGATAAATCACGCGCGTCATGGTTTTTATCAAGATCTCACTCAAAAGAGAACGTCTTTGAAACAATGATGATTTGCCGCCACCCTTCTTGATTTCATAATATTTACCCCCACCCCAACTATTTTTTTAAACATTATTCCATAGACAGAGTATACATTGTTTTTGTTTCCGAAATTTCTTAAAATTCTTGACAACATTCCCCCCCCCCCTTCTACTTAGCACTGCCTTCCGCATCCCACAAGTTGTGTGGGTACAACTGGTTGAGAACCCCTGCTATAGAAGAACTTGACATTGTAAAGAATGCGAAGAAAATGTATATTATGTCAAATGTTTTTCACCCTTTGGCTACAGTTGATACATTTAGCATTTTTTTTTTTTTTTAATTGAGAAAATACTTTTTTTTATAATTTTTTTAGAATGTTGTTCCCCCCAATTGTGTTTTTCCTTTTATCATGACACATTAAAAATGTTGGAACATCGATTATATTTTATTTCTCTTAATTTCGGACATCACACGTGTATTTGGCATCTTTTGCATCATTTTAGCAATTTGGTTGGTTTATCCTTTTTTTTAACTATTCTTTTTACATTTATTATTATAATTATTATTTTTAGGGTTTCATAAAATAGTCCATCTACGTTTTACTTATAGTCAGAGACGTTCATATTTTCCCTCTTATATCATTCATTTGTTTAATACTAATATTGTATTATGTCTATATCTGTTTTAAATAATGTACATATTTTCGACTTATCAAATGCCTACATTAAAACACGCCATGGGAGGATGGTAAAATAAATATTTTAGTTTCGTTTAAGTTGTTGATAAAATTTCAGCTGCTCCTAGATTTGCTGTGCTAAAAGGGCAAGACACTGTAATCTGCTGCAAACCCCGGTCAAGGGGTATTTTAATAGTTCAAAATGTTTTATAATTTATAAAGCTATTTTTAAAGTATGTTGCTTTATATGAGCTCACGTTGAAGTATTGGGCAATGAATTCTATAAACTGGTCATTTACTAATTAAAAGTATCGATAGTCTACGTTTCATTTAAATTAAACATTCCATTTTTTTAAATTTAGCTTTTGCTTAAGTAGGCTCCTAGACATTGATTCATATGTGATCTTTGTCTAGGCTAAGAATAAAAAAAACCTTAAATGTTCCATACTTCCTGATTCACTTAGTTGATACTTCCTAATATCTTTCCTGTTTTGCATTGCTATCTTCTAGACTAGAGCGTAAGTGGGCAACCTTTTTATTTGCTTAAAGCAATTGATGCGGGAATTAAAGGCAAAGTCAACTTAAACAAATTTATCAATTTAAATGATGTGCTAGGTGCCTTGGTGTCACACGTGCTTTTTAAAAACAGTTTTATCTAAAGATTTTTTTTTTTAGCTTCACCTGACTCATAGGAAAGTCACCGAAAGTAACGAACACCCATCTCCATTAGTACTAGTAAATAAATGAATAACTGAATAATTAAGCTTTATAATAAAAGAGCTACTAAATTTTAATCCGACATTTGATATTCCTGTTCGTTAATGAGCTGATCGATCGTAAAGACACCTCATCAGGATTTATAATTTTACTTGAATCGACACGTTACACTTTTCGTTTTGTTTTTTAATCACCTGACATAACCAATTTTGTCACACTTTCGGCCATTCTCAATATATGTTTTTTTTTTGGCGATATAATGGACTGCCTCAGTTCAAGCCACAAGGAAGCGAAATTTGTAACTATATTCTGCCTTTTATGCGGATTGTTAAATTGGTCTCACACAGCTTAGAAAATTGTCAATGCAAAATGCAATTTTGTGAAGATTAATGTACTATGTGTTTTTGTTTGTAGAAATTACAACATTAACGTGTGAATTACTAAATGAATTATAAAGTAATTAAAGTAATTTACGATGAGTAAACTTACATATCGTAACTTAACCGTTGTTCTTTTATCATGTCTTCTTCCATGGCAGTTGGTTAACCATGGTGTCTGGTCTAGTGGTAAAATCAATAAACTTTTTTTTTTAATATGAAAGTAAAATTAACTTAAATTGATTGTAATAATCAAAGTTGATATGATTTTTTTCCAGAAATTTTGGAAGGTCAGCCGAAAATGAGACTTTGTGATGTCAAATGGTCAACTTTCATTATTATCATAATTGCATTGATGCGAAATTCAAGCGCAAATTCGCGTACAACAAGAACAACAATGTCAACAAGAACGTTAACAACAACCACCACAAAGATATTGCCAACAAAACCTACGACCAAGATATCAACTACTAAAGAAACCTCGTCTATTACAACATCAGTTCTTCACAATTTAATCAATGAAACCACATTAATTCATGTCAATACTGAAACAATAAATGCTAACGGTAGTCTGAATGTTAGCAGCGACGTTATAGCCAACAATACAGGTACCATCGCTGGTGTGGTAGTTGGTGTCATCATACTTCTTGCCCTTCTTGTTGGCGTGTTCTTTCTTAGGAGATGGCGACAAAAACAGGTCAAAGAAACTGGGTCAAGTATAAAACATAGCGTCAATGGTTCTTTGGCAGAGGAGTCTTCCGGAACAGCTGAATCATCGTATTCAGAGTTGGCTTACGGTAACAAAGGACAAGATAGTGAATCAAAAAATCAGTATTATGAACCAGATCCAGGATTTCTTTCTGAAAATAGCCCACATGAATATTCAAAGGGAAAACATGTTCCACTAGAAAACAAACAAGGTGATCCCTATTCCATGCCCATTCAATCTGCTGACATCGTCCAATCAAATGGAATATACAGTCTTGCTTCAGTGTCAAACAATGCGACTTCTCCCCATAGCGAATATTCCAGCCATGATCACGGTACAGATGATCTTAAGCCTCCTCAAAATACAACGACACACATTTCTACAGACGACACATGCTCAAACCTTGGTAGGACAAGACAGGATGACGATATCACAACATTGAACTACCAACTCGCTGTGAACATAAACGACGTGGGATCCCAAAGCAAACAAGATGCTTCCAGTCTCAACATAACACCGAACACACAGACAGAAGATTACGCTGTATTGGGGGATCAGATAAGGGATTTAACAAATCCGTACAACTGTGCATCAGACTCGACGTTGTCCTCAATCCAAGCACTCCCCATGGACGACAGCAAAGCACTTTCTTACTGTGAGAAAACAGAAAACAAATCTTCAGATTATTGCGTTGCCAGCTCATTGATCAGTAATGATAAAATATCTTACCTTAACAGCAATTCAAGTACTAAATTTGACGATGTTCAAATAGTGTCATCTGAATATGATCTTGCAAGGGCATAAAATTTCGTTTCAAACTGTTGATAAAACTTTATCTATAAAAAAATTATATTTATATATATATATATCGAAGCAGGAAGTTTTTCCACATGCTTAATGACATCTACTACTTTAACACATCCTTTGGTGATGCTGTTTCATGAATTAACACTTATTTAACAAATTCACTGAAATACATCCGACTTCAGACCTCTCAACATTACTTTCACTACCAGCTTTTGACTCTATCTAAACTTCAATTTTTTAAGGTAATAACTTTTGTATTTGCCAGCTAACCTTTTTAAATATCCATTTTAGATTAGTATAAGTTGTGTCATCAATTAAAATTATTGACATTTTGATTTGTATACATTTAATTTATAATCATTAGCCCTGTGTTTTTGGATTGTTTTGGATTAAAGTGTTTAAAGTTTTAAAGGGAAATGATTTACTATATTCATACTCTGAGAGAAAGAAAAGAGATGCTCTAATATAGGTATATCAGTGCTTCCTTTTTGGCTTAAAATGCGTGTGTATTTTGTTGGATGTTTGTTTAGATTATTTGAAACCGCTGGGTACTTGAGAAATAGATAAACAATATGCAGAATATACAATTTTATCAACTTCAAATCAAAGTAACAATTTTTTTTTTTTAAATTGCAACTAAAACCTTTATTTACTGTATAGTTTTAGACACCTTCCATTAAATTATCCACTCCAACACGAATCAAAACACATACACATCAGACAGTACAACAGAACTGAGGACGATACGTCACGTCTCAAAATGAATTTATTAAGCAATAATAATTCAAATCTAAACTGTTTGCAACAATCTTGTTTATCTAACTTTCATATTCTCTCACCACAAATCAAATATGTCTAATTGTTTGGAAAATACGAATTCAAGATGGCACATAGTTGCCAAAATTTTTGAAGTAAAAAAAAAATTAAAAAAATATTTAACGTGAATAAAATCAGGTTATGCAAAATATAGCATGTTAACTAAGTTACACAATATGCATGCATGTAAGTTGATTTCATAGCCATTCTAAAATGTGTTTTAAATGTACCCATCACGAAAATTAAATTAATCTTTAAATTGCATACAGTATCTAAGTGGTTTTCTTAAGCTATTTTAAGGCTCCCTTTATCGATCCAAACAAATGGAAATGTTATTTTCAACGTACACAATCCATGTTTAGCCCATGTGTTTTTTATTCTAACAAAAAAAATATTTTCAAACTAAAACAAATGCAACACATGAAATGTAAAAGTATTTCTGGATTGAATAATTAACCGTCATATGCCATTGAATTAGTGATAATCTAGACTTTAAGAATGATTATTGAGATATTTTTCACTACGGGGGAGATCCTTGTTAAATTTTTTGTAGATTGAGTAACAAATGAATTTGTACATCTTTGTATATTTATGTATATTTAGTTTTATTAATGCCCATTGCTTCAAATTGTTCTTCAAGAGAAAGCAGTGGTATTTTAGCGATATCACTTGGTTACTATTTAACCGGTATTTGAAGAGAAGTGACCAATTCCCACGCTAGCAGAAACTACGGAATTTCAGTAGGCTTTCCAATATGTTGAAGACTTGTTTTTTAACGTCACAAATATGTATTGTTTCTAAAAAGATAAGTCTTTTGGTTTCCTTATCTATTTAGAGTAATTTCATGGTAATGCTCCGTTAGCTTTATATTAATGGAGATGACTGAGTACTTATTTGTCTCTACTTGCTCTAGGCTGTAATTTTGTATTTTTATAGTCTGCAATTTGGTGAGGCGTCTCGACCTGACTTCATCATCCTTTGACATGCAAACAAGTGCAGAAAAGACAAAATTTGCTGACGTATAACACTACCAGCATCTCCATTGAAATTAAGGTCGAGGAGGAAAGATTAGAGACAGTAGGCAGCTTCAAGTACATGGGAGCAATAGTCTCGGAAGATGGCTCCATGCCCTAATTATGTCCATGATTGCCCAGACCACAACAACACTTAAGAGACTAAGGAAAATAGCGAATGACAAAAATACAGCCCCAAGCACAAAAATCAGGCTGACGCGCTCATTAGTCCTCTCCATTTTCTTGTCTGCCTGTG
The DNA here is from genome assembly GCA_964033795.1 of Lymnaea stagnalis. Taxonomy (NCBI): domain Eukaryota; kingdom Metazoa; phylum Mollusca; class Gastropoda; family Lymnaeidae; genus Lymnaea; species Lymnaea stagnalis. Next base: position 1,713,962 of record CAXITT010000034.1, read on the forward strand.
AGTCCTGGACATTAACAGCAGAACTTGAAAGAAAAATAAAGGCGCATGAGATGTTTTAGAAACACTCTTAGAACCTGCTATAAAGACCATGTCTCTAACGACATGGTCAAAGAAAATTCGTCAAGCAATTAGACAGGTTGATGACCTCCTGAGAACTGTTAAAAAAGGGCAAACTGGAATGGTATGGTCCCATGACAAGAAAACAAGGGCTCACCAAAGAAATCGTGCAGAGCATATTGAGAGGAGGGAGAAGAAGAGGAAAACGAGGAAAAGATGGGAAGATAACATCAAAGAATGGATGGGACTAAAGCTAATCCATGCTGTGCGACGTAAAGAAAACAGAAAGGAATTGAGAAGTTTTCATGTCATCTATTGGGTCCCTACGGTAAAAAAACTAAGGGAAATGATGATTATGATGATGATGAATTTGGTGAGCCTTTCTCCTGAAACAGACAACCACTTTTTGTTTTTGAGTCCTGTAACTAAAGAAAATGTTCGTCACACAAGCGGAAAAAAATAAAATGTAACTAAGTGGTGTTGAAAATAAACATCAGATGTTATTACAAAAATGATTCATGTTGGCTGCTGTGTCATTTCATTAATACACAGCTTCTAAAGGTCAATACTCTAAGAGTCGAGATTCCATCTCTTAGGACCCTGGCCGTGAAACATGGCCTAGTAGTCCCTGGGGACTCCGGCCATGCAACTCGGCCTTGAGCAAAATGGGGTTGGGACAGCTTTACTTCCTCTCCGGAGATGGCGTTGCGTTACCACCTCCACCGCCCGGGAGCTGTACGTTTTCCTTGGTGTGGGACGGCTTTGCCTCCTCTCCGGGAGTAGTTGCTGGCTTACTAACTCCCACCATCCCGAGAGTCCTGAGCCAAGTTATGGGTTCCCAACGATTTGTTTCCCCCCGGGGAGGCGTTTCGTTGCCTCAAACCCGCGTTTTTCCGGGAGCTGTTCGGACCGGACAGAACGGCTTTAACTTCCTCTCCGGGTGAGGCGTTGCGTTGCCTCGATCCACCGCTCTGGGAGCTGTTCGGTCTGGACATGTCGGGACGAAACGGTCGCCTAGGGGTGGCTTTCTCAGGGCCACGTCTTTTTAATCACTGGCAAGGGTTTTGGGCCCACTACCTCATACCCATTACCGGCAACACGTAATCATGTTAGCGCTTACTTCCGTTGCGTTAGAAGTCATGCGTTTTGCAAGAGAGTATTGGGTTTGAGCAAAATATCTTCCTCTCAGTGGAGGGGGGCTTTGCGTTACCCCCCCCCCTAGCTCAGTGGGTCTTTCGATAGGGACATGTGATCTTTTGGCTTCAGGGAGCATGCCCTATACTAGTCTTCCACGCCGCGAAGAGGCAGATCACGTGCACACCACCTCGAGCAAAGTGGTGTGAGTTTCTCTCAGTCTAGCGCAAGCCATCCTGAGGGAAAAACTTGGAAGATTAATACACAGCTAAAAAATTCAATTAAAACTTGATTTAATGTGGCAGGAATTCAATCTGTGACGACTTATCTTTTTTTTATAGCTGGAACTTTTTCAAGCATTGTGGTATATCTGACCCTGCATGACGATAATCACAGTGTAGCAGTCGCTACAAATTCATATGGCTGTACTTTATCTTTCATATGTGCTAAAAAATATGGGATTGTTTATGTCTCATTGCTTGGTAGGTCGGTTTGTGCTAATGTTTCTTGTAGCATTATACAAAATTTATACAATATGAATCTTTAGGTTTTTAATTTTGATTATTAGTGGCACTTTTTTCTCTTGGGATAGTTAAAAAATAAATTTTAAATTATAATTTGTAAATGAAAGCATTACAAATTGATATTTAACACTGGGTAGCTAATGGAACTAACCTTAGCAAAGAAATTGTGCGCACTTTAGTGTCATGAAGTCTTTAAATAGCTCCATTTTTTTTCGATTTATCTTCAATATATTTTTTCTATAATTTTTTATTGAGATACCACAGTCAGATTGAACAAGGAAGTATAAAGATTTTTCTATGTTCTATTTACAAATATATGAATGCCATCTTTAATTTGTTGATGTAGTTTTCGCTCCAGCAGCCTCTTTGACGCTTAGTCGTCTGTGACATCTCGCTTCAATACGGAGTTGAAATACATTAATGTGCACTTTACTGGATACTTTTAGGTATCAGTCGCGTGTTGATTGTCACGGTCTAGAGACAGGGTGTTCCCAGGTTAACTATATCCTGGACACATACCGTATTATTTGAATAAGCCTCACGACTCTTCTAGGGCTAAATCTATATTTCAAAAGGATGAAAAACAAAGTTTTTTTAAATATTTTATTCTGACTTAGATTGATAATTAAAGAATTTAGAGAAGATGAAAATCGTGTGAAATAATACACAGAGTAAAATATTAATGAACTAATAAAAACATATAACACATTTAAATGATAACTTAACATTCAGTTGTTACTTTGTTGTTATAAACACTTTTCAGTGTAACCAAGTTTGTGCGACTTTAATCACAAGGACCCTGACCCCCCCCCCCCCACCTTTTTCCTCTCGTTAACTACGCCAAAGCCAATTACTTATGATAACTTAACATTCAGTTGTTACTTTGTTGTTATAAACACTTTTCAGTGTAACCAAGTTTGTGCGACTTTAATCACAAGGACCCTGACCCCCCCCCCACCTTTTTCCTCTCGTTAACTACGCCAAAGCCAATTACTTAGATCTATCTACAACACACGACCCGAGTCTTTGTTTTAAGTTTACACATCCTTGTTCGTGACACGCAGTCCCAACTTACCTGACTTACCTGTCGTATTCATAGAGTATCGGAATTAAACGTGGATGGGTCTTAAGCTTTTTTGAGCCTATAGGCATCTGGGTATATTTGAAAAACAAAAACACTTAAGGAACACTGGATGTTATAACACAACTTTAGAATCTTTGCAGATGTAATTTAATAAATAACAAGAGGAACATTTTAGCAGTACAAAGGAGAAAAGCTTCTCATCACATGTTTATCATTTGAGGCCATCTTAACTAATGTGTTCATCTGCATGCGTGTAAACTGATGATACCGCTGATGGTGCTCAGGTTCGTTATAGGTGAGTGACTATGATTTTTTATATTAAAAGTAATAAATATAGTATATTATAAAATAATAATAATTGATATAATTTCTTCACATCATTAGAATTTGTTTTTGTTCCTCTAACAGTGAGTTGCTTTTAGTTTATAGAAATAGCCAAGACTTCAACAAGTTCAAACTTCAAACATACCAATGACATATCTTTAATGTCAAAATCAATTATTTCTTCATGTTGGATCATGAATTTTCACTTTCTTTTACTCAACCGCATGCGATACACATTATACAAAACAAACATAGACTTCTGTACATGCGATAAAGATAAGACACTGTAACGACTTTGTAACAAAGGGACTACTTTTGTCTAGCTTTGATTATATTAAAACAAAATCGGTTGAAAGTTACAGAGCTAATATGGCGTGTTATAATATTAATGAAGTAAAAATATGGGATAGATGCAAAGTAACGTTCACAGGGGCTCAGACACAAACTATCAAAACAAACTCGGCATAAAATAAGGATTGCTAAAATACTTCCGAAATAGTAATGGAAGTACTAAACGAATGGTTAATATAATAATTGCATGAGATAATCGTTATTGACAACAGAATAGGTTTTACAGTAACACAATAAACGAAAATCTGTGCAGGGCAATTTACAAATGGTCTTTCTATTCAGCGGACTTCTCTTTCAACTCCGTATTAAGGATTTTCACCACTGTTTATGAACTAGAAGGATACATTCGAACAGGATATGTGAACACTTTAAATGTATAACAGGACAAACACACGTTTGGGCCAGGAGCCGTCATCAGCAGACGACATAAGAGACTGACAACAAATGAATAAACTTATTAGCAGAATAGCATAAAAATATTGACAGTAAGTTGCATGTTAGGCACTGGCTTTTCTTGTGAGAAATTAATCTCTTGTTTTAAGTTATGGCTCTTTCAAACAGTGCCTAACAAAGGACGATACCATAGATAAATACCATAACAAAATTACGACACCCAAAACAGTTCAAATTACAATTAATAAGATTTATAATTTAGTAATAATACAATTACAAAACAACAGAAATACAATTACCAATCATCAACTTACAGAGTATCGGAAAATCTTGTACCAGTACACAATTAGTACAATGTGAAAATTAATAATGATGAATGATGAATGCGAATAAACACATATGAGCACACGAAGAATAATACAATTGTCTGGTAAAGTTGATAATATCGATCTTCGTCTATCTCAATCTCCGTCTGAATCTCTTTCCCTCTCCCCGAAACCCTTTATTTATATTGTGGGTTTACCGACGCATCCAGAAACATTCGACAAAACACCACTGAGAAAAAATTAATTATTTTTAGTTGCATTCAGCAATAAACACGACAGATAAAAAGACTAAGCCACGCCCATCTATGAACGTAGTGTCTCATGTGGGGTCAACCAGATTGCACGCACGAGGAAAGTGTTGTAAACAAGCTCTACATAAGATGCCAATAAAAATGACATGTAGCCAAGGACGTCAAAGGAAGTAAAAGAATGTAAATGAAAATAATATGAAATGCTACATTTTTAAAACTCAAGTAAGAAAAATGACAATAAAAATAAAAATGGGGGGGAAATTTCAAATGGCGACATCGTACCAAGAAAAAAGAGATAATTTGTTCATTTATAAATTCATTCTTCTCTCTCGCTGATGTATTGATGCTAGATATATATTATCATTGGACCGTGTCGAGCAAAATTTTCCACATCTGACCTATGACAATCTTTTGATCTTGCCTCGTGTTAATCTGATTTATTGTTTACGGTCGGCTGCACAGCTTTAACTTACATATCTTCATAGCTATTCTGACTTATGAACACCTTGCACCATGGGTATCTGATTTACCTATCAGTATGGTGGTTTAACATAAACATGCTGCAAGTCGAACCATTATAAATTAAAAAAAGGCTTGTAGATACATTAAATTTTGATTAGCTAAGTCGCGTTGATATATTTTTTTAAGAAATACGGTTACAACTAATTATTTAAAGAAGTAGATCTGAAATTTTCAATAAATAGATGGATAGGGAACACTGGTCTTCTTACTCGTGTTAGAGTGTAAATAAAGAACATAGTATTTGCTAAACTGGTACTGTGTTCCATGAAAATGATTTTCCCCACTTTGCCCTAGGTTGTTTTGTTTTTTTCTTTTAGTTGTTGTTTTTTAAATTTATTATAAGTTTGCAGTTTTGTCTGTTGGTTTGTGTGTTTGTCTCGATGAAATCATGTAACGTAATTCTCGATCTGTCCCATTTGTCAAATGGACTTGAAATTTTGCATAGCTACTCATCCCCTGTTACAATACAGCGCTCCTTAATCAGTAGGTCAGCAGTAACCTCCATTTACTTTTGAATGACCTCTGCGAGTCGAATCTCGCAAATCGATTTTGATCCACTTTCTGATATCCAAATAAGCTGAAACTTTGTACATTTCAATATCCATGACGAGAATGCATTAATAAGTGATTATAAATAAATTATAATAAAGACTAAACATTTCAAAATAAAAATATTTGTTATAAAAATAAGATTAAATTAAAATGCAATCAAAAGAAAAAATTTACAATTTTGAAACACCGTGTGCAATTTTATAATAATGTCTTTTTTTTTAAAATTGTATATATTTATATATTTTCAATGAAATCAAAGAACTTTGCTACATTGCCTTAGCAATGTGTTTTTTTCTCTGAGTCTTTACTGCCATCAAAACAGTTTTACTGTAATCAATAAAGATTCTTTCCTTTATATTCATTATATTATCTTTATTTTTAGTATCGAGAACCTGGGATGCGTTACAATGACCCTCATAGAAATAAAGTGTCTGTGTTTTAATCATTTTTTTGGTAGTACAGTAGAATTTGGTAATGTCGACGGCCTCCGGGCTTGCCAGAAAGCGTCGAGATAACCAATGATCGAGATAACAGAAAAACAATATGGCGGCAATACATTAACATGTGCTTTAAAAAAAATGTATGTACATTATTTGCGTTAATAAAAGCAGGTACTTCAGTAAAAATACAAAACAATAATTTGTTTAAATATTACAGTTACTAAAAGCAAATTTCAAATGTAAGAAATGAAACCAGAAAAAACTTTTTAACTTTAGTACTTTTTGAGCTTCGAATTTTGAAAGTGCGAGTTCGTTTGGTATTTTTGACTATAGACGAAACCTCCACATTTTGTGACCTCATTCTGCAGATCGTGTCTTGCGCAATGACTATATAGCTCATATAAGGCAACACATACCCTTATTACTCAAATAATAATTAAGGATTACTTATTTTGAACTTTAAACTTTGCCACATGACTATTTAAATAAAGCTTTCCTGAACTATGGTTTAACAGCTTTTGCACACGGCAAACTCTTATGAATGAAACTCTATCGTAGTACCACGGCATAACCATTATGCGAGTGACCGTAAATGGCTGCCCATGACAACGTTTTGCACACGGCAAATTATGATCATTCATAACATGGTCTCTACCGGGGTTTAAAACCTGGAATTAAAACATATTTATTTAAAATACTTCCAGGTTTATTCTTAAACACAAGTCATGTATTTTGAGAAATAATAAATACTTATTTTTAATTATGAAAAACGTGTTTATTTGTAGCCTGCTATTTCTTCTTGCAAAGAATCAAAAGCCGGCGATTAGTTATGGGGAGCGAGATAACCGATATTAAGTGGAAACATTGGCCGCCTTTTGTGTTCAAGGTATCAGGGGTCGGCAATATAAAAGAATCGACATAACCGAAGAGAAAATGAGAATACAAAGAGAGATTTGGCTGTTCCATTTCAAAAAACGTCGACATAACATGGTGGCGAGTTAACCGAGGTTGAGATAAGCGGGTTCGACTGTTCTTTTTAAATAAACAATATTTTGTTGTTTTGTTTTTAAAGTCCGGTGCCTGTTGGAATCAATTTTGTTTTTTTCTTTTGAGAGTCTGGTGAGTCTGGTGGTATGCAATTTAGTCTCGACACTAGTAGCGATAGATCCATCCATGCAGTAGCTATGTTTGATATTATAATTATATAGCTCATTTAGTACATATAAATAAATTAAGGGACGGCTCAAAACGGAATATTGTAGAAATGGATGTACTTATTCAGAAAGATACTAAAGACTTATTATGTCACATACAAACAGAAATGTAGCAGCTTGTATTTGATTCAATTAAATCCACCCATGCAATAACTCGGTTTGAAATTTTATTTATAAAGCTCATATAAGGAAAAAAAACAATTTAGTGCCCCTGGCCCAAGACAGAATATTGTAAAATGTTTGTACTTTTTAAGAACCCTTCAGCGGGCGTACACAGAAACTCACTAAAGTTTTATCGCAATCAGATGAATGGTATAGGAAAGCAAACGGAAATTATATTTAAATAGCTCATATCTTTAAACAAAACTACAAATTAAGGGCATCCGTTCCAAAACTGAATATTGCAAAATGGATGTTCAAATTCAGAAACCTACGAAATTATGTCACACACAAACGGAAATATAGCTCTTTGTATTTGATTACATATATATGTATAGCTCATATAAAAAAAAATGTTAACATTACGGCCCCGACCACAAACGGATTATATCGAAAACTGGTTATACTAATTCATAAACCTACTTATTATATCACAAACAAATTGAAATTTTACTATTTGTATATTATTTGAATTCTATCCACCAATGCTTTAGTTCTTTTTATAAATTATACATACATAGCTCAATTAAAAAAAAAAAACGAAGTAAGGGCCGCCGGCTCTAAAACGGAATGTTTTAACATGGTTGTACAAATTTAGAAACCTTTTCGGGTGGGCGCATATCAATTCACCAAAGTTTTATTGATTTGGGATGAATATTATGGGAACGCATAAGAAATTAAATTAATATAGCTAATACAAAGCGGAAATTGAATTTAGGGCCCCCGGCCACAAACGAAATATAGTACAGTGGTGTTATTTCTTTAGAAACCTATTAATTATGTCACACAAAAATCGAATGTCGCTCTTTGATTAAAGTCCTATCCACTCATGCATTAGGTCTGTTTGAAATTATATTTATACAGCTGATATATGGCCCTGGCTCAAAACGGAATATTTTAAAATGGCTGTAATTATTCAAAATCTCACTAAACTTTTCTCGCATTCGGATTAGACCAGCTGTATAGGAGCGAGTACGGAAATTATTTTTATACAAATCTCATAACAGAAAATTAATTTAGGGCAAACGGCCAAAAACTACATAGTTTAAAAGGTTTATGATGACTAAGATAAATGCTCTGGCTTGTGGACAACAACTCACCACAGTTTTATCGCAATCGCTTCAATGTTGTAGGAGCGCATTCGGTTTGAAAAAATATTTACAAAGCTCATAAGAAAAAAAAAAAAAAGAACATAGGGCCCCTGGCCAAAAACTTAAGAGTTAAAAATGGTTGTGGCAATTCAAAAACATTTGCGGGTGTGCCCGCAACGTCTCCCTAGGTTTTATCGCATTTTAAGGTTTATGATGACTAAGATAAATGCTCTGGCTTGTGGACAACAACTCACCACAGTTTTATCGCAATCGCTTCAATGTTGTAGGAGCGCATTCGGTTTGAAAAAATATTTACAAAGCTCATAAAAAAAAAAAAAAAAAGAACATAGGGCCCCTGGCCAAAAACTTAAGAGTTAAAAATGGTTGTGGCAATTCAAAAACATTTGCGGGTGTGCCCGCAACGTCTCCCTAGGTTTTATCGCATTTTAAATATGGCATAGGAGCCCATACAGAAATTATTTTTTAAAAAGCTCATTTAAGAAAAAAAAATGATTTAGGGCCCATGGCAAAAACCGGAATATTTTACAATTGTTGTAATGACTCAGAAAAATGCTCGGGCTTATGGACATCGAATCACCCAAGTTTTATCGCAATAAATAAATAGTGTATGAATTCTTACATACATACATACATACATGTATAAATACATACATGAATACATACATACATGCATACATACATACATACATACATACATACAAACATGCATACATGCATACATGCATAAATGCATACATACATACATGCATACATTCATACATGCATACATACATACATACATACATGCATACATACATACATACATACATACATACAGACAGTCATTTATATATATATAGTTTATCCAAAACAAGTAAAGCAAAGTTTTGTGTACAAAAACAAAAGCAAAGAGAAATAATAGCAATTATTCTAATAGTTTGCCGTTTAAATATTTCTCAAATAGCAAACTATTGACATGATGTATTTTCATGGAAGTAGCTTTCAGTGTGTCATGGCTGTGAGAGACATTTTGAATCCACTTTTGTTTAAGAGATTTTATGAATAATGCCAAAATATTCGTCGCTGCTGCATGCAGTTCAACTTCCCTCTTCATTAACATATTCTCGTTAAATACAATGTTTTATAACTCTTTCGGTTTCTTTTTTTTTTTTTTTTCTTTTCACCATATTTTTTAAATTTAACTAGATTATTATCATCCCTTTTATCGATTCATCCAGGGACACATCGCCAATACAATAAGTTCAGTGGTAAAACCAATGCAAATAGTATTTCAATACAGTTCGATACCTGGATCATTTGACACTATATCCTCATCATTTTACACTATATCCTCATCATTTTACCTTGTTTACAAATAGATTTTGTGTATGAACTGTCACTGATTCCCATTTACATCCGGGTAAGTGAATGTGGCCAGTTTCTCACTAAGGCAAGACGCAGTTGTGCTTGTGTCATTATCTAGGATGTTTGTTAAGTGGCAGGACGTTGCTCAGTTTTCGGGAAACATCCGTTGAAAAAGTAAGTCTTGTGTTCAAATAAAAGTTAAGCATGCCTACAACCATTAAAAAAAAAAAATTATAGTTTATTTAATGTTTGGCCTACTTGATTTTTTTTTCTTCATAGTTATCAAAATATGGTTACTTTAATTCAGTTTATACGAATCAAAAATAGTAAACAAAATAAGATACATTTTATCTTTGATTATATTTTAAAGGAATTTAATGTCTGTAGAATTTATTTTAAATGATAACTTTGTTGCCTTTATGTTATACTTTACATTAATTGTTACTCTAGACCACGATAAAATATGACGCAAATCATGTGACACTTTCCTGCTCTTTGAATGGGAGAATGATATGAGGATGACTCATAATTGAAACTTATACATTTTTGTTGCTGTTTTTGTTGCTTTTTTTTGTGATAAATATATATTACAATAAATAATGCTAAATTATTGATCCTGTCCCACATACGCTGAGGGATAAAATGATTGTTTTCATAAAGTGATTTGGGGGAGAAAGGAGAAGTACTTAATTCTTATATTTATACTTACAACCAAACCATAATAATGTTTTTATGACTAATATAGAATTTCAATATTATTTTAGTTATTTGTGTGACAAGAATATGAACGTATCACTCAACAAAATGTGATAATAATATCTCTATAGATTGGTGAGAGTTCGTATAGGTTTACTTCTAAAAGGTCATCATAATTTTAAAAAAAAAACTTCAGATATATATTAAATTATTATTTCATTATAAATTGCTAGAAAAAAAGAAAGAAATGAAATCAAGTGGTGTACAAGGGATGCTGCTGGTGTGCCTCTTTCTTGTTATTCGAATAATAGCTGCAGATGTCAGCTTCACCTTCTTTTACTTATGTAACTCTTCACTGTGTGAAATTATAATATGGTTCTCTGAATATGGGCTGCAAAGGTATGTTTTCTCTTGTGTTTTTTTAAAATAAATTCTTTTTGACAATAACATCTGTTTTATGAAAATTTGCCACATTTCAAACACCAAATTAATGTTTAATTTAAATTATCTTATAAATTGTATTATTTACAACCAAGCACGTATCACAGCAGTAACATTGAAATACTGTACAAAATAGTGCATTTCTATAATGAATGAATATGTGAATGAATTGTACTTTTAAATATCATGTAACATTTTCTTTATATTTCGTTTCAGATTCAGAGATTGTCTTTGCTCAGCAACGACATCGGCATGTTACTTTTACAATACACATTATCAAGGATACTATCAAGGATACTATCAAAGTTACAATTACGCAAATGAAATATATCAATTACCATTAAATAACAATCTTTATGAATATCCAGCTCAATTCACCTGCACATACGGTACCTATCAATCAAGAAATTATATAGTATGTTCAAGAATATTGAATGAATCTGGCAACTATATTAAAACTTTGCAATTTAATACTGAAACTGAGACAAATAAATGCGATTTTATGTGTGTAGATATGGTTTCATCACACATTTATGACATATTCATTGGTAAAAACAACATCATAAATGTGTACGATACCACTGCGAGGTGCAGCACAACTGCAACTAAGGTTACTACCAAGGAAAAAGTTGGTACATTTCAACCAACCACAAGTGAAATATCGTTAACCGTAACGTCAACCAGTACAACTTCCCTTTTGTCAACTGTCGCAAACCCAACCAAACTGCATGGTTATAACGCCTCACAAACAAATACATCTGCTTTTGGTGAGGCAAGAAACGGGCCAGATTTTACTACAGATATAGGCCTAATAACTGGTGTTATCACTGCTATTGTAGCAGTGCTTGTTATTGCCTTAGTTATTCTTTTTCTGTGGAGAAGACGAATACGGAAATTAAATCAGGCAAAATCCAAAGATAAGAGCAAATTCTCTGAAACTCGTGTGACGGTATCTGATCACAATGTAGTAACTTTTTCTGAAAATGATGTTCAAACTTATTCAGAAATAAAAGGAGAGGAAAAGGGACAATTTGCTGAGACTAAGGGTGATTACGAAACAATAAACTCTGAAAGTGTTGTAGAATACGCTACGGTAAAGAAGAAAACTGAGCGTCACCAGAACATCGTTCCAACACCAATAAAACAGGAAATCAACGTGTGCCCTTCAAGAAACGAGATTAACATTATAACTTCCGTTGATTCCACGGCGGTTGTTTTAGATCATCAATATTGCAATGTAAACAGCGATACAGCACACATACAAAATTCATACGGGAAACAAAATCTCAATAAAACGTCCAAGAGAAGATCAGGAAGCGCTCACTCCAACATTGCAAGGTCACATGAGAATCAGGTCGAAACAAATAATATGAAAGACACTCATCCAGTCCCTTTTGATCATCTTGCACACATAAACAACACCTTGTCAGATAATGAATCATCCGCTGCCTACGCCAACACTCCGACACAAACGACGGCTGATGTTTACACAAAGCTTGGGGATCAAAATAAAGAACTAACGAATCCTTACAACACGCTCTTTGATAAGTCAGGCTGATCAGCATCATCGTCTGACCGACAGCGTCTTTCACTTGTTTGGTGTAGAGCATCCGTATTCAAGAATTTCGGATAATTTAGCTTGGCCAGCATCTTCAAATGTCAGACAGGATATACCTTTTTTTCTGGGTAAGCGTCAACATTCAACTCATTGTTACGTTGTCCGGTCGATGCTTCACCATAATTTGACGACGCCAGTTAAAAAAAACTCTGTTATCGCACTGTAGAAGCAATGCAAGACATTGGTGGTATAAAAACATCGCGTTAGTATGCTGAAAATGTTTGAATCTTCATTATCTAATTAGTCAAATTTAATTATTTAATTTTCTTTTTTAATTTTCAGTTTTAACATGAAAATATTAATTTAATCGAAGTATTTTAATATTTATTAATATAATAAGCTCAAATGTGTTTATTAAAAAAAATGTAATGGAAATTCCAAATACTAGTTTTCAGACAACTAGGGCTGGTTAGATATTGCTGCATTGTAGAAATTATTTTATCAAATTGCTTGCTGTCTCAAGCCTCTCATTTATGTCTTATAGAATTAAGATAATGGTTTGAACCCAAAATTTTAAAATGTAAAAAAAATGTATATAAATCATTTGAATTTTTCTTATGCTGTAGACACATATTTTATCAAACAATAAGAAAGTTGTTACGGTAATTCAAAAAATAAGATTTTTAATTTTTCATCTTCAAATTTTAATGATGTAACATTGTTGGCTTGTCTTATCTAGATTTAGATTACATATTTTGAAATGAAATATTTCAACCATATTTTGGTTTTGATCATTCTATTAATAATTGAATCACGTTATTTTTTTTATTTTTTTTTTTACGTTTGAAAATTTTGACACAAAGCAATAAAATATCGTAGGATATTTTGATAAATGCATTTCTATTAAGGGGATGCAACTGCTACACTGTTAATAAAATTATCACCCTAGATAACAGCATTAGTTACTGAAATATGTTATTTTAAAATTAAAAGAATGTTTGTCCTATTTCTATGCAAAGTCTCAACAGTCGAGCATTGCTGGTATTCACTTTTATTTTTAAAAAATTGTAGATGTAATGATTAAATATTTTCTTTGAAAAATTTTGACTATTTTTAGTTAAACGATGTTTATTTATTCATATCAATGTGTGCAATAAGATTTATCGTTTTAACTAAGTTACATTAGAGTGAACGTATCCCTATTTGGTGCATTTGGACCAATCAGCATATCACCTGAGTATCTAAAAAAGTTTTTTTAGAAAGATATAATCAGTCAATAATCTCAACTGCTTTAGTAAAGCGCCTTGTAAAATGAAAACTGTTCATTCGACATAATACAACAGTTAAATTTTGAAATTTCAATAGCGTTCAATGTATGGATTTTAAATGTCTGTTAATTATCCACGGTTACCCCACTCGATGTCACCGGTAACACACACATGAATATTTTAAGCGCCATCTTTCAACTTTCACAGGGATTTCTTTAAATTGATTATATTGATTATATATATAAAAATATATATGTATATATATATATATAAGTTTCATTAAGGTTTCGTAAATGTCCCGAAGAGATCGCGCCCCACCAAAACAAAAGAAAAATAAAACCCTCTGATATAAAGTCCCTTAGAACGTGAAATCCCAAGATTCTTAATAAATGGGAACACAAACAGGACGGATGTGTTTTGAAAATAAAATAAAATGTCAGTACGTTCATTGGCAGCTGCGCAAATATCTGTATTGTAAAGAGGTCATTTTTCTATGCTTCCAACTAAATGTTTATGAGAAATACATTTTTAGAGGTTCCCTTTCTTTCTTTCAAAATTAAGAGAGGGAGACAGAAAAAGCAAACGAACAAAACATTTTTTTTTTTAAAATCTTACTTGAGGGCCCACGATCAATGAATCGATCATTTTGGCTCCTGGTTTGAATTTCAGAGTTTGCCTTCTCTTAGATGAGTTGCCGTTCAAGGCTAACGAGTCCCATCCATCCCGGTTGCTTTTGGTGGTGGCTTTGGTAGGGATTAAGCTCCAGACCACCAGCTTTTGTTTTGAGTCAGTAAAGACCGCTCGGCCATCCAGCACCTCAACAATATATATATATCTATATCTATATATATATATATATAAGCATTCATTTAGCAAAATATCTTTTTACATATACAGGAAATTAAGATCATTTCTTACATGTTAAAATGTTAACTCATTGAGATTAATTAATTTATAAGGGTTATGGTTCCACACAAAATGCAGTTTTATTTTTAAAACGTGTTTTTAAAAAAAATGTTTCAAAACCAAAATAAGTGTTAATGTACTGTGTTAAAAATAATAAGACCAACTATAATAATATTTTCCCACCCAAAGATTTTAACTTTTTTTATTTCCAAAAAGAAGTTTTAAGGTGTTTTCACTGTTTAGCTATATTTTACACACACAAACACACACAAACACACACACACAGAGTTTTCGTCACGAGCACAGAACAAACATTGACGAAGGAAATCAGATTCTGTTCATCCGTGTCAACACACTTACTGTACGCACTAAATTGCTCTCAGTGACTGAGGACAGATATTTTATCGTTCACAAGCTACTATACACGTTTATGTAAGTAGTCAGAATAAGAATTAGATGCTTATGTATGCAAAAGTTTGGAAAATACGTAATAATAAAATTTAATGAAACTAAATTGCTGCCGTTTCGTAAATGTAACGTTGTAAATGGATCTTTAGTTTAATAAAATTGATTTTTTTAAAAATCTGTGCGTGTAATGTTTCATACTTGTGGGACTAAAATTCAGATATGATTCGTATATAAACACAAATGTTAATAACATATTGATAAAACATAACTATTAAATGATATATTGACATTAAGCAAAGTGTGCAACTTATCCACTTTGATTTGTTCATGCAGCTTTTATTTAAGTAGCTAGAATGACCTGAATTCATTATTATTAAAATCTTCCAATTTTGAAATAGACTTATGAGTTAAAAAAGAAATCACTCCAGTATTAGGAACGTCTTGTCCGTGCCGGTACTTAGAAGGTTGGGGGCAATGGGCAAGAGTAAAATTTACAGCCCTATTATTGTCAATGTTGATCCGTCGTCTGTTAATTATTTTAGAACCAATTGGCGCATCGGCCGATTATCGTTTAATCGGCCTGCAATGGTCGCCCGTTACCGATTAATCAGCCGCCAAATATGTATGTATAATTAAAATAGTAATACTACTCGTCTAACATCTAAACAAGGGCAGCCCAAAGCCACCAGCGAAATGTTAATGAATGATACTAATCTCTTGCTATTACTGAATTTGGAAGTGTTAAACATTTACAAAAGCTGACATCTTGAATTACATTATATATATAACTTGTGCACATCTAAGAAATGATTGGTTTGTTTTAATAACAGGTTTTGGGGGAGACAAAGAGAAGTACTAAATGCATAGGCGTGCATTAAACCACAATTCATAATCAGTACGCTTTGATAATTAAATTGTTTTTAATTACTCATTTAGTAATTTGGTCGAAAAGCTTTGTCTTTTATTAAAAACACAACTGATTCGCGAGAGTCAGTATAATTTAACTTATGAAAAATAATCATGATTTAAAAGAAAAAACTTCATAGATTTACTATAATATTATTTCCTAATGCACTGTTAGAAAAAAAAAATACATGAAATGAAACCAAGTGCTGCACCGGGGACTCTGCTGATGTGCATCTTTCTTGCTATTCCAATGACAGTCGCAGATGTCAGCTTCACCTTCTACTACCAGTGTAACAATCCACCGTGCAAAATTATAATATGGTTCTCTGAATATTGGCTGGAAAGGTATGTTTTAAAACAATTATTATGTAATTGAATTAATTTTTTTTTGGTAGATATCGAAATTAAACTTAAAATATTCACATAATTACAGTTGTATTTATTTTATATTGTACATTTTCGACAAAAACGAAAAGTTTTCACAGCAATAAAACTGAAATAATGACTTTAAAAAATTGGGTGTAGTTCTGTAACTCTTTAAGGAATCAATATGTTTGTGAATTATACTTTTACAAATAAAGTAAAGTTTGCTTTACATTTCGTTTCAGTTTTAGAGATTGTCTTTGCTCAGCATCGACATCAGCATGTTACGTTTACTATTTGTACTATCAAGGATACTGTCAAGGGTACAAACAAGCAAATCGAACATATTCATTAAAAATAAATAACAATAACTATAAATATCAAGCTGAATTCAACTGCACAATTGCCTATGATATATTTAATTTTCAAGGGAATATACAATGTTACAGATCATCGACTGCATCTGAGAACGCTTTTAAGTCTTTCCAATTTACTACTGATACAAATACGTGTGATTTTAGGTGTATAAATATAATACCCTCACACATTTATAACATCAACTTTGACAATAACAAGATAATAAAAGATTCCACTGCAACATGCAGACCACATTTTAATAAGACTACTACTACTGAAACACTTACAGCACAACAACAAACCACAAGAGCAGAACCATCAATTACAACATCAACCGCAACAACCGCACTATTGTCTGCCGTCGGAAACCAAGCAAAATTTCCAGATTATAATTCCTCACAAACAAATACATCTGCATTTGGTGACACAAGAAACATGCAGGATAACACTATAGATACAGGCCTAATAACTGGTGTTATAACTGCTATTGTTGCAGTAATTGTTATTGTGTTAGTAATTGTCCTTCTGTGGAGAAGACGAATAAATAAATCATATCACAAAAGGTCCAAAGATGATAACAAATGTACGGAAAGACCTATTACGGCTTCTGATCCCAATGCAGTGATTTTATCTGGAAATAACAATCAACATATATTTGAAAGTAGCAAAGAGAAGAAAGGACAAAGTGCTGAAACTAACTGTACTTACGAAACCATAACCTCTGAATACATTGTAGAATACAATACGGTGAAGAAGACATCTGGGCGTCAAACAGATACTGTTTCAACACCGTTAAAACATGACATTGATACATATCCTATACAGATCGAGATCAACAGCCTGGCTTCCGCTGATTCTACGAAGGTTGATTCCGATCCACAGTATTGCAATGTCAACAGCGATACTACCCAAAAACCTAATGCATCCAGACAACCAAACTTCAACGTAACGCTGCCGACCAGATCAGAAGGCAGTTACATCAATATTCATCAGTCACCTGAGAATCAAAACAAAAGAAATATTCTGAAAAATACGCACCCCATCACATTCGATCCCCCTACAAACGTAAACATCGCCTTGTCAGATAATGAAACATCCAGTGCCAGCCCTCCAGCACAAATGACTGCTGGTGCTGGTGTGTACGCAAAGGTTGGAGCTAAAAATAAAGAACTAAAAAATCCTTACAACACGCTTTTGGATAATGCAGATTGACCAGCAACATTGGCTGACGGAGAAAATGTTTCCTTGTTTAGGGTAAAGCATGCATGCAACAAGCGTTTCGGATAAGATAGCTTGGCCAGCACCTTTATCTGCCAGACTGAGTATACCCTTATCTAGCGAAGAGTGAATCTTCAACCCAACATTACGACGTCCGGTCAATGCTTCATCGTTTGACTAGGCCAGCTACAAAAGTCTAGTATAGCACTGTGAAAGCAGTGCAAGACAGTTGTAGCATAAAACATCACATTATTGTACAAAAAATGTATTTAATTTGAACTTATATAAGTAGCATAGCTTTTTTTTCTTAATTGATATAAATGAGCTTAAATGTATTTGATGTATAATCGGTGTAATGAAAAGTCCAAATGTTATCTTTTAGACACCTAAGATTGATTAGATATTGCTACATTTTAGAAATATGGCATATCAATTTTCTTGATGTTTTAAAAGCTTCTCATTTCTATTTTATTGCGTTAAATATAAAGTTTATGTTTTGAAGACAAACTTTTTTAAAATGTAAAAAAAAAAATATCTAAAACACTTGAATTTTAGTTATATTGTTACACAAATACTTTATCAAACATTGAGCACAAGTAATAAAAAAAAAATAAGGCTTTTAATTTTTCTTTCTACATGTTTAATGTTATAAAATATTATTGGCTTGTCATTGTTAGATTTGGATAATTTATTTTTGAAAGAAAATGTAACAAAGAAAAATATTTGGTTTGAATTTTGTATTAATAATTGCATATTGTATATTTTAGGATGTTTAAAACTCTTACGCAAACTAATAAAATAGTAAAGGATATTTTTATAAATGTTATTTGTATCAAAGGGGACGCAACTGAAACACTGTTTAGAGGATTGTCTCCCTAGCTAACAGCGTTAATTCTCGAAATAGGTAAATGATTATAAAATTAAAATAATGTTTTTTTTCCAATTTCTAGGCACTATCGGCTCAGAAGTTGATCGTTGCTGGGATTGGAATAAACTATTTTTTTTTTAAATTTGTAGCTGGGGAAAGTTTACATTTTTTCTTTGATTAAATTGGACTATTTTAATTGATTTACTATGCTTATTAGTTCACGTCATAGAACCATTTAGTTTTATCGTTTGAATTAAGTTATCTGAGAGTGAACTCTTCCCCTAACCGTGTGCTCTGTCTGATCAGATATCATGTATGTAGATAAAATTGTTATTTACAAGTAAATCATCACTTAATCGTCTCAGCTGCTTTAGTAAAGCGCTTTCAACCGTGAAAACTCCGCAATTCGACGTAAACCAACAGTTAAATACCGAAATTTTAATACCCTTCAATGTATGGATTTTTAAAATGTCTGTTACTTATACCTGTTAACCCCACACGTTATGCCATCAGTGTCACTGGCAGTAAACGCCTGAATGTTGTAAATGCCATTTTGAAACTCTTAAGATGATTTCATTCTATTAATAACAGAAGAAAATAATAATAATAAACTACGAATTTTAAAGACGAGTTGAGTTTTGTTAATTTTTCTTTGAGAAACCCCTCCCCCCCCCCCTTTTTTTTGTGTGTGTATATCTTTAAATCACTTGATATGCTGACCCTTAGAATGTGAAATCTCACGATTCTTGGTAACAGAAATCTAAGCAGGGCGAACGCGGATTAAAAATGCAAGGGAAATGCCAATGTGTACATAGGCAGCTGCGCAAATATCTGTAATGTAAATAGGCCATTCTAATGTTCCTTGGAACGAAATTTTAGGATTTTCCTCTGTGAGAGAGGCGGCGAGAGAGACACCGAGAGAAAGACAGATTAATTTCATAGATATTTTAAAAAATCCGATTACATGTAAAATGTTTTAAACTGCAGCGTTATGCTTTTATACAAACAAAGAGGAATTAAAATTAATTCTCTCATATAAAACTGTTAAAATTATTTGTGTATTACGAATGTAAATGTGTTAAGTTTCCACCAAAAAAAAAAAAAAAAAACAACAATTAAAAAAAAAACACCCAAAAAAAAAAAAAAAAAAAAAAAAAACAAAAACAAAAAAAAGTGTTAAATTTCCACCAAAAAAAAAAAAAAAAAGGCAGCGAGTAAAAAAAAACATGTCAAAATACTGAGGTAAAAAAAGACAACCTACTACCATAATACTTTCCGCACACAAAAATATTCTCTAAAAATATTTTAACCTTTTTTTTTTCTAAAAAAAATAAAACAATTTCAAGTTCTTCTCTCTATTTAGCTATACTTTACCCACCTCCCACTCCCCCCCCCCCAACAAAAAAAAAAACAAAAAAAAAAGAATAGAAAAAAAAACTTATTTCACCCTATTTTTTTTTTTTTTAAGTCACTAGTCACGAGTAGATAACAAATATTGAAGCCTGAGACCAGATACGGTACATCTGTGACTACACATGTGCTTGATGCACACACGTGTTCTCGCCGACTTAGGTGTGGACATTTTTTCGTTCCCCAACGATTCACCATTATGTAAGTAATCAGAATAAAAAATCACTAATGAGCGGTTAGGAAAAAAAATAAAAAATTCAGTGCCTGCCTAACAAAGTGGTGTGCTATAGGCAAGGGTAAACATTGTAGCCCAATAGTTACCAATTTTAGTCAGTTGTCTAATAAATTAGGTTTGTACCAATTTGAGAATTGGCCGATTACCGATTAATCGATCTGTGATATAGTTACCCTATGACGATTTATCAGCCACTACACATGAATTTAGAGTTGAAATATTAAAAAAAATAGTCTATATCTAAGCTCGGTCAGACCAAAACGACCAGTGAAATATTTGTTGATGATACTATCGCATCTCTTGATGTTAATGAACTTGTAAGTGTTGAACATTTACAAAAGCTGACATCTTAAGATCGATGTATTTTTATAGATAGATAGATATAATATAAATACATCTTAACATGTATATATATCCTAGAATGATATCGCTGCTATCTATCTGCGCCATAATTGGTATTTTCTTGAATTTGTTTTAAAAAAATGCCTTTAATTTACATGATTGAATTTTACTCTCTATCATACAAATTAATATAAATACTTCATTATTTTTAACTTAATTAACAATTTATGACTGTGGAAAAATATTTAGTCGCCTACTTAAATACTGTAATTGTGTATGTATTGTTTAAAAAAATAGTACACAATAAAATGAATTTTTGTTAAATTGTAGAAATAGATTAGTCTTCAATATATATGTGTTGTTGTTTTTTGTAGTCGTTTACCTTTATAAAAAAAACTTTTTATTACATGAATAATATCCCTTTATTTGTATATTTTAATTATTTTTTTTTTAGCAATTGACAAGTAATTTTATATCTAATTTTATTTTTTTATTATAACAGTCTCACCTATTTCGCCCCTCCCCCCTTACACAGACTTTTTCAAAGATGTTTATAATCGAAATCTGGCTCTTTGACCAACAAATGTTTGAATACTCTGTGTTTTAAAATTTAACTTTCAACAAAATAAACATGACTACCAAATTTCAAACCCAATCTATTTTAGTATCCAGCGCTACCGTTTCCCCATTCTTCCAACAATATTTTTCATATGAAATTATGCAACTTTTTATTGGAGATATTGGACTAAACTAATAATAACCAATTTAGCATTAAACATATTAAAAAGTATTGTAAAATACACCCACCCTAACTTACACAAAGCTCTTCAATAAGACCACTAGTCACCTGTAGAGAACAAACAGTTGAAGCTGAAGATCACATTATTTGCATCCGCGTCTAGGCGTGTACTTGATGTACACACGTGTTCCCAGTGACTGAGGCACAGACATTTTATCGTCGCCAAGCTGTGTGCGATTATGTAAGTAGTCAGAATAAAGAACTGAACGCTAGAGTATGCAATAGTTAAAGAAAGTGACGATAAATTTAATAAATAATTGTACTGCTGTATTTTTATTTATGTAATATTGTCAATTAGTTTAATAATAAATTGAAAAGTTAACATTATAAAATCTATTAATGTATGTTTTGTTTGTTGTTTTTTTTTTTGTTTTTGTTTTTTGTTTGTTGTTGCTTTTTCTAAAAAGATTTACTTAAATAAACACACTGACACTGGATTACTTTCTTTTTTTTTTTTTAAATATTTAAATCAAAGTTGCAAGTTGTGATTTGGGGTTATGACTTATAAGCGGTAACTCTAGTCTTTCGGGATAGTTTGTATTCAAAAATCTAAACGAGAACAGCCCTCAAACGACCAGCTAAACGTTAATCAATGATGCTATATATTATCTCTTGACTTTACAGAAACTAACATTTTGAAATGCATATATCCAAGAATGGGTATCGCTGCAATTGACTTGTGTCAATAGTGGTAACCTCTTTGATTTTGGGATACAAAGTGATGTTTGGCGATAAGAGCCAAAACACATGATATAAGTGCCTTATTTTTATCTTAGCTTAACAAAGATAGATCTTGGGAGACCACGTCCAAGATGATTCTTAAAAAGTAACTTTTTTAGCGAGGTATTAATATTCATTATTTGTTTTTTTTTCCTTAAGTTTTCACGTTAAAATATTGATAGATTGTCAATAAATGTACATTTTTAAAAATCTTTAACACCCCCAATTTACTATAATACAGTCAAACAAATAAAGTATCAGTTTTCGAGGCACATGCCATTTTTCATCAATTGTCTTTTCCTGTTCCCGTGTTGTTGTTTTGGTTTTTTTTGGGGGGGTCCATGTTGCTTCCAAACTAAAGGCCTTCTTCTTTCTCTGTAACCAACTTCTCCTGTTCCTGATTGCTCTATTAAACTCCATTTACACATTTAAAATTAAAACTACTTATTAAATCATCTTTAGTATATCGCTAGTTACAATGAAATGTTTAATAATTAACCAGTATCGCTGTCTCTGGATGCAGCTATAACAAGTAACACTGTCTTTAGGTAGAGCTATAACCAGTAACACCATCTTTAGGTACAGCTACAACCAGTAACACTGTCTTTAGGTACAGCTACAACCAGTAACACTGTCTTTAGGTACAGCTACAACCATTAACACTGTCTGTAGGTACAGCTACAACCATAAATATTGTCTTTAGGTACAGCTAGAAACATTAATACTGTCTTTAAGTACATTTATAACAAGAAAATGTCTTTAGGTACAGCTACAAACAGTAAAACTGTCTTTAGGTACAGCTACAACCAGTAAAACTGTTTTTAGGTACAGCTACAACCAGTAAAACTGTCTTTAGGTTCAGCTACAACCAGTAAAACTGTCTTTAGATACAGCTACAACCAGTAAAACTGTCTTTAGATACAGCTACAACCAGTAAACTGTCTTTAGGTACAGCTACAACCAGTAACACTGTCTTTAGGTTCAGTTATTACCAGTAATTGTGTCTTTAGGTACAGCTTCAATCAGTAATACTGTCTTTAGGTACAGCTACAACCAGTAATACTGTCTTTAGGTACAGCTACAACCAGTAATACAGACTTTAGGTACAGCTAGAACCAGTAATACTGTCTTTAGGTACAGCTACAACCAGTAATACTGTCTTTCATAGAATGACTGTGTGTTTCAATTTCATATCAACAACAGGACATTTTGGAACCATATGACGCTACCCCTTCTGGTAAACTTTGTCGTGTTGGGGCCCACGTGAACAAAGTTTATTTCACGATTTTTCTCACTTTTAATCTAGTACAACTTTGAATGTGTTAATTGTTTATCTTATAGGCAGTGGCGTAGCTAGAGTTAGCGCCACAGGGGGCGGGCCAAGATATTTGACTCTCCCTTCCACGATTAAAACTCATGTATTTTCAATATATAACACTTAAAGAGCCAATATGGATTAATTATACTTTAAGAAATAACAAATGTTTCCACTATTATGCTCTTTCAATACTTTAGACTACAAGATTACACGTTCTTAATGCTTTATTCCTTCTTATATAGAATCCTAACAAAGACTAGTCAAACAGAATGAGACCATTAACTCTGTTGCCCGTAGCACATCTGGTGTGTCTCATGTATGTCTTACCATCTACAAAATCAGACTTCATAATCAGTATTTGAAACTCAACCAGGATCATCAATTATGATGTAAACGACGATAACTCCAACTATGTATGGTTCCAACAGGACGATTTAATGAGGTTTGTATCCACGGATATTATTATTAATGACATGGGTTTTTTAATTCTTGGCATGTCGAAAAGCTAAATGACGAAAAAGGTTCAGGGCTCCTGATTTTAACAACGAACCTAGGAATCAGGGCTCATTGTGTTAACAATGAATATAGGGTTGTGGGCTCCTGGTGTTAACAATAAACAGTTTTCAGGGTGCCTGCCGTTAACAATGAGCATATGCTTAAGGGCTCCTGTGTTAACAATGAACATCGGGTTCAGGGCTCCTTGTGTTAAAATGAACATAGGGTTCATTGCTTCTTGTGTTAATAATAAACAAAGGGTTTAAGGCTCCTGAGGTTAACAATTAAAATCCGGTTCCTGGCTGCTGGTGTTAACAATGAACATAGAGTACCAATCTTTCATCTTAGATATTCCCTACTGAAGAACGAAACATCACGACTCTTCATAAACTTACCTTTAACTGTTGAATTTGTTAAGTAGTTGGAATGGTTTTTATATAAAGTTTAGGAATTCCTTTTTGAGGTTTTGCTATTGCTATATTAAAATTTTATAAAGCTGAAAACTATTTGTTAACCTAATTTTATGATTACCCTTTATCTAACACCCATAATTTAACATTTGTTGAATGTGTCTATTTGTAGCATTATATTAATTATTTAATTGCAAAAGTAATACAAATTAGGTATTATCGTTTTATTTTTATTAAAAAAAAACAGCTACAGATTTTACTATTATTTTTATATATTCGTCTTTTTAATCACGCCCCCTTTCCTTTTTCCATCCTGTTAAATCAAAATGCGACCCTGGGACAAAAAAATACTCTAAATATATGGTCCCAATGTTTTGTTTCCCTCTGAAATAATTTTTAAAAAAATTAAAAATAAATTGACGATAAATTTAAATTTAATTACATTTTTCATATGCACTTCCACTCTGCAGCCATGATTTCAATAACATTTTTAATTTGAAAGAATGTACCTATTTGATTCTGGAGAATTTATTGTACATATTTTGGCAATTTATTACATAAACACACCAAGTGTAATTGTGAAAAAAGAAATGTCAAGGCATTGTGATTGGTTTTGTTTATGCCGTTTAAATGATGGAGGCAAAGAAATAGTTGTTTGAGTTGACTACTTTCTTAATAAAAGACATCACTTTTGCAAAATTGTTTATCGGGGAGATTTGGCTGCTAAAGAACCCTCCCCCCCCCCCAAACCCTCACTGGCAAAGGTAACGAAAATATTATTGCAATATTTATTATATATAGCAATGATTTCATGTTATGTATTTTAAATGAAGTTCAATTAATAAATTAACATTTTAAAATTGATCATCGAACATTTCAAAGGCTACCATAGTTTCATGTTCTTGTCAATAATGTCAATAACACAAAAACACAAAGTATATTTATCCCCTTTGACGAAACCAAACGCCCTTAAAACACTTTGTGCGTACTTTTAAAATGAATGTATTTAAAATTAAAGGCGTATCAAGGGACAGTGCCCAGCTATTTTTGGCCCCTTGGTGAAAACTTTTCAATTTACAGAAATTCCAACCGTTTACTATTGTATTAAGGCATCTTAACGAGCATAATAAGAGTATATGATTTAAAATTGGTGACATGATCATCATGACTGAATTTTACGTTTTGAGTCTTGATTTGTTTGATCAATTGACTTTAGAAATGAATATCCAAGGCTTCAGTGCATTTTTTAAAAGTATTTGTAAGACACTCAATTAAAAATTATGAGTTGACTTAGAATGAAAATGTTGCTTAAATTATAAAGTTTCCGTCCACTGTTTGGTCAAAATTGTTTTGTTTTTGTAATTGCAAAATTGTTTTTGCAATATTAAATTCGTTTAAGTTAACGAAATGATTAGATCTAGATTTAAAATAATTGTAGCCTGAAATGGTCAAATGTTAAAAAAGGTATTTATTTATTATTAAAAACATTTATTGTAGGTTTTTTTTTTCGAACAATCTGAACTTAATTTTAGAATTTATTACAATTTAACTTTTAAAAACTTTCAGCTTCCGGGATTGTGTGTGCTCCACGTCATCTACCCAATGTATCCTGAGCCTAGATTTGATATCAAAACAGGTCTGGAAAGTTGTGAGTGTGACCAGAGAGGTGTCACGGACGGACCCGATGTTATACACTCGGCGCTATTCGTGTGACTTGAGCGCAGCCACCAACTTAGTCACTTGCGTCAGAAACTTCATGTTACTCGACCGAGCAGACTCGCATCTCTTTCACTTCGAATCCTCGTGTGATTTACTTTGTGTTAAGATTAACTGGAGCCCTACTCAAACCGCCCGGATTTATTCGAATAACGAGAATATGATTAAATATGTCGAGAAGCACGGGATGTGCAATTTAACTTCAGGTGTGGTGGCTGACAAAACCCAAGTCACGAGGACACCGTCCACGGTGACGCCACGGAAAACAACACCTTCGGCCACGAAAAAGACGCTACTATCATATGCAGCACCTACAACACAGTTGTTTCAGCTCTCACCGACCAGTACTGACCAATCTAATGATAGCGCTGATGACAAAGCCAGAGAAGACAATAGCAGTACAATTATGATTAGTGTTATGATAGGCGTCGTTGTAGGTCTTGCTATTTCGTTGGGGGTATTCTTCCTTTGCAAAGAACGATGCAACAATCGCAAGCACTGTTGTCAAAATAATGACAAAACACAAGTTTTTGTTTCCCATTCTCAATATACCTCAGAGTACAATGACCTCTGTCATGAGAATAGGGGTTACAGCACGGGATAAATATGAGAATAAGGGTTACAGCACGGGATAAATATGAGAATAAGGGTTACAGCACGGGATAAATATGAGAATAAGGGTTACAGCACGGGATAAATATGAGAATAAGGGTTACAGCACGGGATAAATATGAGAATAAGGGTTACAGCACGGGATAAATATGAGAATAAGGGTTACAGCACGGGATAAATATGAGAATAAGGGTTACAGCACGGGATAAATATGAGAATAAGGGTTACAGCACGGGATAAATATGAGAATAAGGGTTACAGCACGGGATAAATATGAGAATAAGGGTTACAGCACGGGATAAATATGAGAATAAGGGTTACAGCACGGGATAAATATGAGAATAAGGGTTACAGCACGGGATAAATATGAGAATAAGGGTTACAGCACGGGATAAATATGAGAATAAGGGTTACAGCACGGGATAAATTCATTCCCTAATGGTGGCTTCAGTTGTGCTTGGTTTTTTTTAATAAATAAACAATGCATTTGTATTTTAGTAGACATTTTAGCGGAAGTTTTTTTGTTCAACTCAAAGACCATGACTACTTTCACAATTTTTTAGTACGTTTAAATCTAAAAAACAATGTATTGATTGATGTTGATTTTGATATGACATCTTAGTGTTTTGTTATGTTTTTATGCGTATTTTTTTTTAGCTTTGTGTTTTGTGTTTATTTGGTCAATTAAAATACGTTTACTTAATTTACAAATGAGTCATTTCATTAATTTGGAATATGACTTATAAGGGATGAATTTTATCTCCTCATTCGATTTCCTAAACCGAAGTTATTTATGTCCTTTCAAAGCGTTGATGGGTATCGAGTGTTAGCAATAACATTAGATCTCTAGTTCTGATTTAAATAGTTCACTTGACATCATATGATTATGTAACATGTGCATGAAGACTGGCGGATGTAGATAGTCATGCGGACCTGCCTCTCCTTATCTTTACTTTACAGAAACTTATGAAAATCCAATTTTCAGAAAAATAATTTTTTAAGTGAGTCGGTTTGTAGAAGGATGAAAGTTTACATTAAAGAATATTAGCTTTATGTTGTACAAATGTAATCCATGAAGTATGAAGAGACTTAATCGTATCGCTGTTGATATCTTTAAAATAAATTCTTACACTATCGTGAATTTAAAGCAATCAACTAAACGAGTGAAGCTCTTTGAATAAATTTTTAACATTTTAAAGAGCATGTCGAAGAAAAACATAGCTAGCATTTTGCCAAAAATTATGTGTTCTTTTTTAAAACGTTTTGTGTTTCTAAATGTTATTTAACTTAATTTTAGTTTCAAACCTTAACTTTAAAACATACGTTGTTTTGTTTCCATTTAAAACATACGTTGTTTTGTTTCCATTTAAAACATACGTTGTTTTGTTTCCATTTAAAACATACGTTGTTTTGTTTCCATTTAAAACATACGTTGTTTTGTTTCCATTTAAAACATACGTTGTTTTGTTTCCATTTAAAACATACGTTGTTTTGTTTCCATTTAAAACATACGTTGTTTTGTTTCCATTTAAAACATACGTTGTTTGGTTTCCATTTAAAACATTAGTTCTTTGGTTTCCATTTAAAACATACGTTGTTTTGTTTCCATTTAAAACATACGTTGTTTGGTTTCCATTTAAAACATACGTTGTTTTGTTTCCATTTAAAACATAAGTTGTTTGGTTGCCATTTAAAACATAAGTTGTTTGTTTTCGATGATAAATGAACACTTTATTTCTAAATCTATTCAGATAAATAATTTAATATAAAACCGAAGACAACTAAGTTTATTCCGATTTTTATCTTCGAAATGGTGGTCGAATGACCCCCTACTCAGGGGTCACCTAAAACCATCGGAGACACATGCTTGTAAAGAAGCAACAACAATAATTTTATGGTTGGGGTAACATTAACATGAGGAACTGTATTAAAGGGTCTTGGAATTAGGAAGTTTGAGGACCACTGCTCTAATATGTTTGGTGTCAGACTACTCGGACAGATGGAAAATTATTACGGATTACATATTAATTTTCTGTTTCGGTTTAATCCTGAAGTGTCAAAGTGTCCTCTTTTTATAGCCATTTTCATTGTTTCTATAGAATAGTAGTTACTATCCTAGTGTCTCATTTGTATTTACTTAGTTTACATGTTTTAATAATTGTAAAGCGCTTAGAGCTTTATGATAAGAATATAAAAATGCCTAAAAAAATAAATAAATATGCTCTATTAGAAGGGAGAAAGGCTAAGAATAAGAAAAAAGAAGACCATAACTGAGATCTTGAATCTACCCATTGAATTGATGAACCAGGTAAAAAAAAAAAAAAAAAAAGTGTGTTGACTGCAAAGGTTATTTCAGTACACCAGGAACTTCGGCCTGCTTCGCTACCTGTGCATTTTTCTTGTCACTGGTCTTCCCCCATCTTCTGACGTTGAATAAATATTTGTTGTCAAAAGAAAGGAACAAAATTAACATATCCCCTCCTAAGGGGATTCTATGCTTCACAATGCTAAAGGATATAAAGCCGAACTAGTGTTAACGTATGTCACTGAACAAGAAGACTTTACGTGCACCACAATTGCTGACCTTGTTAAATCTTCAACTTCAATTACAGAGATTTAAGGAATTTAATTCAAGTTGTGGTTTATGTGAGTTAAGGTTCTGTACAGACATGTTTATGTCATAACTTTTTCTTTTTAATTTAGAAACATATTATTACATTATTTATTTCCTTTTTGGCTTCATAACTATGACGCCATTACTTGTTTAGTAAAAAAGGCAATGTGTCTCGGACACTGACCCAATGCGTGTCACAGACACTGACCCAATGTGTGTCTCAGACACTGACCCAATGTGTGTCTCAGACACTGACCCAATGTGTGTTTCATTCAGTGCAGTGGTGTTAAGAAGCTCAAAAAGAATTGAAATCGATGTTGCCGTAACGATTTGTGTCAAGACATTTAATCTGATACATCTAGTTGTTTTTATTTTGTTGTTGTTTTGTTTTTTTTACAGAACCATTTGAGCGCCTCATCACAAAATAAGAAGAAATAATTACAGTTTGGTAAGTATGCAAAAAACAATTAAAAATTTGGAAAAAGAAAAAAATATAATGTTTCCCAGTGTATTATTTCTTTTTTTTTAAACTTATTTTAAATAGTATATAAATCGAAAAAGGTAATGTCACAAAATAACTTTCATTTGATAATGTAACTTTATGTTACAATGAAATTTCCAGGTAGCGTTGAAATATATGTTTCCACTTAATTACTGAATAACATCGTCTTAATTTCTTCAGCTGCTTGTCTTCTCATTGTTTAACCGAAGCCAAGTCTTCATAAAAACTTTTGGATACAAAACTGATCATTGTAACTAAAATTTAATGTCCAATTCTTGATAGATGTGAAGTTATAATGTTTTTATATCACAATTATTGAATTCCTTTGAATTCAAAATTAATGCCACAGCAACCTCTCTTCTGATAACATGATTAATGACACACTAAATGTGTTGTGTTATATTAAGAAAGAGATTTGATCAGACAACAAGAGGTATCAACATTAAGACACGCTACGTCAAGATGGAGGAAACGAACAACAGAAAGGTCTGACGCAGTACAAACATCTCTAGCCTTTACAAGATCTCCTCTGAAAAATCAACAAGCAAGAAACAATATTAAATTTGACGCTAGGCTTCAAGGACGAAAAGAGCAAACATACATCGACTAAAATTCAAAGCTCTGCGACTAATCCTACGCCTGCGAGAATGCAAACCTTGTCAACAACTACAGCATCAGCTAAAATGTTAACTTCATCAACAAATACAACAGCAACTAAAATGTTGACTTCATCAACAACTAAAACACTAATTAAAATGTTAACTTTATCAACAACTTCAACATCAACAACTAAAATTTTAACGTCCACAACAACGAAAACACCAACTAAACTGTTAACATCATCAACAACTATAACACCAACTAAAAATTTAACGTCATCAACAACTACAACATCAACAACTAAACTGTTAACATCATCAACAACTTCAACACAAACTAAAGTGTTAACTTCATCAACAACTACAATACCAACTAAAATGCTAACCTCATTAACAACTACATCACCAACTAAAACTCCAATGTCGTCAACAACTAAAACACCAGCTAAAGTACTAGCGCCATCAACTGCAGCAACAACTTTTATCGTAACTTTTTCCCCAATGACCACGACAACAAACCTACCAGCCACATCAAATACTTCAATCGTACCGAAACCTACATTCGTCAGCGCCGAGCATGAAATTCAACCTGTTGGTACTGAACTCATCATTGGCCTTGTCATTGGCATTGCTGCCATGCTTTCTATTGTCACCGGAACAGTTCTACTTTATAAAGGCCGATGCAAGACTAGAACGCCGCTCAACAGCAGCACAGTGTCTCAGATCAACACAGCTGGAAGCTCTGAAATATACTCAGGGCAAAATTGCCCTAGCTTGGTCCTTTGTGCAAATCCACATCCACCGGGAGACAATGATGTCGTTATAAACCAAACTTTTGGTTTCTACAGTTCCACACGTATTAGCTCAAGTCGTCCAGTTTCAGACCATGAGTATCTCATCATCGTAGATGATATTGTAGTTGAGAATCAATGTCCTGAAAAAACACATAGTGTGGGCACTGACATAAACAAAAAAATGAAACAATAAAGCCAAATGTCTTTTCCAAACTATTAAACAACATATAAATATTGATTGTTCCCCATTCATCACTTTAAAAAAAAAATAAGATAAATATAATGTATCAGTAGGTTTTATCATGAAATGTAATATTTTAAATGATTAGAAAAAAGAAACAGGAAGTATTTAATATGGTTTTCAGAAGCTTCGAACAATCTTTGTGTTGTCTTAATATATAATTATTTGATTCTCATTAATTTAAAAGTTATATCATTTGTGCGTTTTAAAATTCTTCAAAAGGTTGCGTTAAATCTTGAAAGGGCAATAACTCTATCAATAAACGGACACCTTTTAATTAAAATTTATTCACGTTACACATCGTGGTCTTTCGATGTTTATTTTTTCCTACAAATATATTGTTAAATAAGAATTCGATACATTTTTCTATTTTTAAACATAAAAATTGGGTTGCATTTGTTTTGTTATTTGTTGTTCTTTGTTGGTCAGTTTTCATAAACCAAAGTGGTTTTTTGTTTGTTTAGAAAAATCTTAACTAACGGCTACGTATTTAAACGTGTAAAGAAATGATTACTTAATTAAATTTTAGATAACATGGATTCCGGATTTTTGGCTCCCGAAAAAAAGGCCCCTAACACAATGCCCCAGGTAATAAAAATAAAACAATGAAGAACCTCATTCTCAATATTGTAATTCTCAAAGATTTCAGTTGAAATTTAAAAAAAAATGAATGCACAAGTTCTTTGATGTTATGAAATGTTGACTGGGAATGAATCAATTGCTGGTTAAATGATGGAAGCGACAGTGCTAAAATCTAACAACTTTACTGGGTGGAGTTCAGGTTGTATTCATAGATGAGCATCCAACTAAAACGTGTCAGTTAAATATCAGTAGTACATTTAAACAATTAACACTGCAATGTGTAGGCAACGACCATAGGGAAAACGGTTGGAGAATAAACACACACACACGTAATATTAAACCACGAATTCAGGGCACTGGAGTAGGTCAACACTTATGGTAAGCTTCCTATTGGGCTCTCTGAAATTATTATTTTTTAACATTCTTCAAGTTCGCCGTCATTCAGTGACCATATTCAATAGGCCAATAGGTCTATTAAATTTTTTTTTTTTTCATTCTTATGTTATTTATTTTTTTCATAAAATTGTTCTTGTTATTTCTTCTAAGGCTTAGCTTTTTAAAGGAAAATAAAAACATATATTTGTGTGATGAGTTATTCTTTAAAATATGGAAGCATTTGAAGGCCATTGGAGCGATAACTTGGTGAATTTATGCACTATTCTTTTTTCAAATTTCATACTAATTTATTTCTAGAATGATCAAAAACCAGAAAAGAGAAAATAAATAGCTGGTATGACAGGGGTAAGCTTAGGAACTTGTCGTGCTCCTTGTAATAGTATGTATGACTGACGATTATTGTTGTGAGTATTAAGTGAACTTTGTGACATGATTGGCATGTCTTATTGTCGTGTGATATAACTGGACATGTTGAGTTGTTTTAATGAATTTCAAGGTCATTTCTTAAATTTATCGTTACATAAAATTTAAAAAAAAATCATTTGACGTAATTAGTTTTACTTAAGTATTTTCTTTCGAGATTTTTCTTAATGTAAGCCAATGAAAATCTCTGTGACATCTAACTTAGAAAAACCAAGACCCTGAGACATTACTAAACGGGTCAATAGTAGAAAGTTGAGAGGTATGTCTCAGGAACGTTTCTTTTTGTACATTAGAAAATACGGAGTAAGTTCCCCAGTTCTATACAGTCATGTCCAGGAAGTAATATGTATCTTGAATGCTGAATAATGTACTCCACCTTCGTCTAACATTAGTTTTTAAGCATGGCTGATTTTTTAACATTTTAGTAGCTTTAAACTGTTGATGAAGTGAGGTGGGAACATTGCATTGGCAAACACTTCATTTGGGATTTTTTTGCGCTGAGGACAAGCATGCGGTATTGAATAGGTTTGTCATTAATTTTGTGCAATATCTTAAAGCTAGTGCAAGTTCATTTAGCTAGTGCAAGTTCATGAACCTTGTGCAAGTTCTGTATGCTAGTGCAAGGGTCGGCAAACCATGGCCCACCAGCCACATTCTGGTGTTTAGCGACCGAAGTGCAGGTCGGCCAGTCGGCCACAAACCTGTTTTGACTCCGAAAAACATGGTTCTTGAAAAGAAATTTGCCTCTTAAATTTTTTTATCGTTATACTGCTTTTGACTAATGAATTTGCCGACTACTGTGCAAGTGCAACTTCATTTAGGTAGTGCAAGTTTATTTAGCTAGAGCAAAGTAATGAAACCAGTCCAAAACTTTTTAAAACAACTTGAATATTTTTTTTTAAAATCACTTCATCCTTAGCATTCAGTTCTCGAGTTATTAAAGCCAGTTATAACTAACATTAAAATTCAAAGATAATTGTTTTTTTTTATATGACTTCTTCTTTCGCCTCTTCGTCCTCGAGGAACAGCAGCCGATCTTCATCTACTTCTGTGGTCCTTCCTAGCCCTGCCTCTTTTCAGTTTTCCTTGAGGGTTCCAGTTCAGGGCTTGTCTAGTTATGCAGGAAGCAGGTTTCCTGAGTGTATGACCGATCCATCTCTATCTTCTCTGGAAGAGCTCTTGTTCTGTCCGTTTCTGCTTTGTCCGCTGTCACAGTTTCTTGTTATTGATTCTGTCAGGCCAGTGAATCCCGAAAGTCCTTCTTAGGCAGTTATTGAGGAAGAACTGGATTTTCTTTATATTCACTTCAGTGGTTCTTCATGTCTCTGTACCTTAAAGTAGAACAGATTTCACCATGATTTTTATGGTTTTGATCTTTCGGTTGCTACTCATGTTTTTGGAGACCCAGACATTCTTGAGTCGAAAGGCTGCCCGTGCATTTCCAACCCTTATTTTGCCATCAGCATCCGTCCCACCTTGTTTGTTCACGATGATGATAGACAAAGTTCTCAGACTCTTCGAGTCCTTGCTCTTCGAGCCTGATGGGTGCTGTTTTGATGGCATTGACCTTGAGGGACTTGCTCTTTCCTTTGTGTATATTAAGACCAATACATGCAGAAGTGGCTTCAACAGTTCTGATTTATTTTGACATGTTCAGATCTTAATTACCATGCAGCTCAGTGTGATGATTATGGTCTGTCTCCTAGTTGTTACCTGTAAATCTGATCTCTCACTCATCGTGCACTACAATGAACTAAGCAGCTGGCTAGTACCGTTAAATAACTATCACCTGGACAGGTAATTTTTATTACATTTAGTTCATAAATATTCACTTCTATGTCTACTGCTCACTCCAGTTTTGTTGTTTTCACTGACTTTAGATCAACTTGAGATGAATTGGAAAGATACATTTTAATTATTTGTAAACAGTTTTACAACAAATAGTGGCTGTAGTTTTTAATTGTATACATTTAATGCGATCTGTCACTTATATATTATCTGAGTTAAATTATTTTCTTAATTTTGAAAGTCAGATTGTATATAAACGTGTTGAATTCATTTATAGTTGCATGGCCTTTTCTCTTGCCAGGTTCCTGCAATGCTTATGCCTGAAACTTCAATCGAATGCAATCTTCGCTTAAATACGAGTTCAGGAAATCCAACTGGAATGGAGATGGGAACAAGGAATCAATCAAAAACATCTCAATTTTTTAGTCGATATATGTGCATATTCTTTTACTCAAATCATTCGGTTGTTGGCCAAAGGCAATCACGTGAGTTTAACTACAATAGCACAGCTCTCTTTCTCGTGGATAGCACATCTATGTGTCAGTTAAATTGTGTGGAATGGAGCTGAAATGCTCAACAGTCTGTCTCGATATATAAAATAGATAAAAATAATGTTTTTAACCTGAAGACTATGCAACTCCACTACAACAAAGGTAACATCGGTAACATCAACGCCAGTCACAACAAAGACGACTGTAACTTCAACAATGGCTGAGAGTGATTCATTAGCAACGACCTCAGGGTTCACTTAACAGGAAACTATATTAACAACAACAACTGCGCAAACATTACCCGTTTTTCAACCAACTTCAACAGCTACTTCATTAAGTATCACCGTTGGAAATGATATACAGACCCCACCAACAAGTTACATCGTACCAGATCATCTACAGCAATCAACAACAACTCTCCCAACAAACAAACCCGACATCAACGGAGAGGATGATAATACTAATAACACTACCTGGATTGTAATTGGTCTTTGTATTTGCGGTACTGCAATACTTGCTATAGTCGTTGTAGCAATCGTTCTATGTAGAAGGCGATGTAAGCCAAAAAGTTCAAGGAGCCAACTAGATATTTCAAACTTAGGCTCAAATTTAAAAAGTGTTGAGAATCGTTCTGGAAGTAATGGCCGGGGATGTATTAACATATTAAATGAGGTCGATTATGATACGCAGAAGAAACAAAACAGAGACAAGGGTACAGCGGCTGAAGAGATGTATAGTTATCCCACTGAAACTGATAGATCAAAGACACAGCCAGTGGGCATGGCCTCCACCACGTATACAGAAACAATACATTCATACATGGAACTAGAACAAGAGCCAGTGGAAAAACAGAATGCTAGTTCTCTTAAAGAGAACACATCGTCGCCTCAATATAGCCTAGCTACTGTCGTCAACATATACCCAGTAATCAATCAGTTGAGGTCTGTAGCAAACGAAGACACTGCACAGACCGCACAGCTATATGATAATGTTGGTGGAAAAGCCGGAGATGAACAAAATCGTTATGACAATTTTTTTCCGACATCATGATAAAGAAGATACAAAAAAAATTGGCACAGAGAAGAGATCATAATCATCATTGTACTTCAAGACTTTATGAACATCTATGTTATTAAAAATGACTTGTTTTCTTGTTTTTTTGGTGCCGTTTTGGATTTAGGAGTAAAGTTATGTAACATCAGAAATAAATAGAACCCAATCAACTGAATGCGAGTAGGTTTCCAGGGGAAAAAAAAATATAAAAAAAATTTTTTTTTAAATGTATATTGTTAAAATGTTATCTTTTAAGTTTCATTCAGCCATAAAAAATGTATGTTTATAGATCTATTTTTTTTCTTGACATTCCCTTAGGGAGCATTTATATTCTGCGCAAGTTCGATTAACAAAATTAGACTTGCCAGGTAATCTTTCCAGTAATAATTGTATTTGTTGCCGCACTCTTACGTGCTATATGTGACACGTAAATAATTTTTTTTTAAATAGTATAAGTTCATTACATTATTATTTACTTCTTTAACTTGTCTTTGAAAGCCATTTTGTTTTTGTTTTTACGTATTATTCTGAGATTTGTGTTCGTCACATTAGTAGAGTTTAAATGAAACAATTGTTTGCTGCTTAGTAGACTTAACTAATTATAAAAAGTGTTGGACTGCAATAAAGCTTTAAAATAGATTAATAAGACACGAGCTATTTGTGTCAATATAAATTTTAATAAGTTAATCTTTAATAATGATTTTACATAAACTAAATAAGTATACGTTTCGGCATATGCCTTTATCAGTATAACAACAACAAAAAACACAATTAAATAAGTATAAATTAAAGTTACGTAATATATATTTACACATAGTCTACCTAAAAAGGGAGAGAAAAAATAGGAGTGGGTGAAAAAAACCAGACAGAAACAATGTAAAGAAGAATGGAAAGAACGTGATTTAGACTTACAGTATATAAATATAGGTATATATACAGGGTGGGCCAATAAAAGTGAGAACATTTCGTAGCGTAATATTTTACGAGATGTTCTCACTTTTATTGGCCCACCCTGTATATATATATAATGTAAATTTAATTTATACTTTTATACTTATTTAATTATATTTTCATTGTACTGATGAAGACAATTGCCGAAACTTATCTTTGTTTATTATGTAAAATTATTATTAAAGCTTAACTTAAATTGTTATATTGACAAAAGTTGTTCGTGTCTAATTAATCTATTTAGTAGACTTATATGCTTTATTTATTGGTAGTAAATCTGATCTAAATAAATAGGTTAAGTTCATTATTATAAATAGCTCTTCTTGGACATTTGAGCAATCTGTGTATAGTTCGTGTCGTTTCTTGTGCAAGAATTTTGTTTGTAAAATGTTTTCCTCCTCAATTTTATAATGTGTACGCTTAGAACTGTAGCCTTCATTATAGTAACATT
Organism: Lymnaea stagnalis; assembly: GCA_964033795.1. Lineage (NCBI taxonomy): Eukaryota > Metazoa > Mollusca > Gastropoda > Lymnaeidae > Lymnaea > Lymnaea stagnalis. The sequence continues at coordinate 1,751,677 of CAXITT010000034.1, forward strand.
TAGTTAGATTCTGATAAGAAATTAGCTGTTAAAAATATTTAAAATCCATTGTAGGACAGTTATCTTAAACGAAAAATGTGCTATACAAAAAGTTATATTAATTATCCTTTTTCAAACAAATTGGACCGGTGTTTTTGTCGTCAATGGCATTAGCTACTTTTCTGTATAAAAAAAAATAAAAAATATTATAAAAAATAAATGTAGTTATTATTTTTTTTTTAATGACTTTGAGGATTTCCCCGGATGTCACCTAAAGTTGAGTAAAACATTAAAGACATTTGAATAATGTTCATCATAAGCAACGTCATAGTTACTGTAGATTACATCGGCGTAACGCAAAGTCAGTGACGGGTACGTTCAAACTTGTACGAGGTTTGTTCCCCTTGATAAGCTAACCAGTTTTTTACGTGACATTAGTTGATGAAAATTGTTAACCGCTAATAATTTTCTGAGGCTTCATCAAAATAAAGCGTTTAGCTCTCAAATATGATTTGGTTTCCTGACATTTGTTCTCCCTTTCCTTTACAATCGGGTTGATCAATTTTTTTTAAAAAGCTGTAATTATATGTTATATATCATTGGATTTAGAATTTTAACAACAAATTAAACATATTACAAATGGGTAAATAAAAAAAAAAGCCAATTTAGACCTAAGTTAAAATCTCTATGATTGCCATGAAGGTATTCAATTTTAAAAAACATTTTTTAAATTTAGGAAATTTTACCCAATTATATCTTTACTTATGCTACATTTGAAATGCATTCCTAAATTTAAATGATATCAACATTTTAGAACTCGTATCTCTTTATGTTCATCATATATATCATCAAATATTTTAAATGTAAATTAATACTATTAGTGTTTTATTAAATAGGGTACCAAAAAATATGTATTTCACTGATTGTAGTGATCAAAAAGTCAATAAGAGATACTTTGAGAGTTGAAAGTCTAAATTAAAACAAAATGAAAAAGCAAATAGAAAATAAACTTATTTCAAAGATAACGTGTCAAAAGAAATATTTCAATGTAAAACTGAATTACTTAAAAAGGGTTTCATATAAATAAAAAATCTGTTCTTGATTTATGTAAGGAAACAAATCTGTTCCCTTTAAATTACTTACAAGAGGATTCTGGTGTTTCGTTAGGGAATTCCATTATCAGCAAATGATCTGAGTTTAGAATGATAATTTTAATACATCTACATACATATATATATATATATATATATATATATATATATATATATATCTATATATATATATATATATATATATATATATATATATATAAATATTAAAGTTGGGGTAAAAGATATGTTATAATTCTCCAATCATGTGTGATTGAAAAATCAAAATGATATTTTGAGAAATAAAATACTAAATTTGAACTAAATTAATAAATGAAAAAGTAAATAGAAACTATGAACACTTCAAAAGAATATATATAAAAAAAAAGAAATATATCAATGTAACATTAAACAACTTACAAGAGGATGCAAATAAGTTGTTTTAAAATCTGTTCTTCAGTTATAGTCAGAAACAAAACCGTTCCATTGGGCAGTTGAAAAAAAAATCATATTATGGATTTCAATCAAAATTGCCTTGGAGACCTCTGGTCAAAGTCTTCAAAGTCTTGTCAATTTCTACGTCAACTTTCAAATTATCCGTATTCATTTCAATGAGAAAAGATAGTATATATCTACATTTTGATGGCTATATTTGTCAACCTTATCATGTCTAAGACTGTAGTTTATGTGAAGCATTAGAAAAATGTCTATTTCTTAGGCTGCATCTATTGGTAGTAAACTACCGACGGCTTTCTAAGGAGTAATTTGTAGTAAACTCCCAATAGCTTCTACGGAGCTATTGGTACTCTACTACGTTCTTTCAAACATTTACAATTATTTTTACTATACTCTCATGACAAAATACGTTGAAGAGGAAGAAAGCTACTTGTTATGGAGCAGCCGGAAATGAGAGCAGTCGACGAGTCACACCAAAAGCATAATATATCTATAAGAGATGTGTTGCGCAGCACATTCTTAGCCTGCACCATTTGACTTCTGTAACGCACCATAACAAAAAATTATCCTAAGTAACCCATTTTTTTTATCAAATAAGTCTTAAGACTTTAAAAATCTTCCCAATTCCAAAGCAAAAACAGCAAATTACTAATAATGAATGGTGAACAAGGTGATAACGTAATAAGGAGATCAGTCTACTTATTTTTGCTGTGCACTTCCATTTCAGTACTTTTCGTAACAGCAGGTAAGTTAGCATATCGTGTTCCGCGTTAGTTTGCGGTTTGCTTAGGTATAATACAGATGAATATAGCTACACAAGCTTGAAATATAAGTAAGAAATTGAAAGAAAATGTTATTAATTATTTGAAATATTATCATCCCAATACATTATCCTCTAGGCAAGGAAAAACTATTGAGAACCTTGCAGAGCTCATCCCATCCGTGGTTCGGTGAAGCTTACACAAGAAACTGCCCAGATTCAGAGAGCAATTGGCCGACCTGTTATAATTTACGGTGAGTCTGCGGATGTCATGTGACCTGATGGAGTGTTTGTAATATGCAAGTTAAGTCTTATGAACTCTAAGGACAGTCCTTTTGTATGTTCCTGCTTTAACCTCACTGGTGTCAATGAGCTCGCTAGTTGAGGAGAAAATGGCGATACCTAATACCAAGAGGGCTAGAAGGTTTTTTAGACCATTGTTTGACAAAAACAAAAACCCATGGATGAGGTCAATTCTTGACATGAAACCTAAGCATGCCATACATCTTGTAAAATACCAACAAGTGTAATCCCCCCCCCCTTTTCCTCACGCACACACACACACATACAAACCGGATGCCTCTCCGAAAGATGCAGAATAAATACAGATAATAAAAACGTAGACTTTTACTTAAATCTATTCATAGTTATAAAGTGACAGAAATGTTGAATCAGATGTGCTGTGCCGCTAATAGTGACAAACGAAAAATGAGTGCTAGGTGCTATGACATTGATAGTTACAATGTAACTGAAATGGAAAACTTCGCTGTTTCTGATGATATTGGTAATACGAAATTCACAGTTATTTACAGCTTGACTTAGAGATACAACTTGAATGAGGGATGCAAAATTTTTTTAATAGAAAAGACTTTAATATTATACAAATTAAAGATACTATGAGGAATTAAATTTTTGGTTCATCTTGGACTTGTATAGATTAATTTTGGTCTTGAATAGAATAATCTTGGTCTGGTATAAAATAATCTTGGACTTGTAGAGATTAATCTTGGTCTTGTATAGAATAATCTTGGTCTTGTATAGAATAATCTTTGACTTGTAGAGATTAATCTTGGTCTTGTATAGAATAATCTTAATTAGCTGGAAATGTTCCTCACGTAGACTCCAAGGAGGTGAGGGAGGTAACCTTCATTGGTGAAGATTTCAGGAACCAGTGGTGAAAAATAGAGCGAAATCTAATGAAGAGATTCAAGCAATGTTGGTTCCCATGAACGAGTGCGTCGTCGTCTAGCAGGAAGAGAAATCTTGACCACTGTGGTCTTCACCAACTCCCAGTGGTCTCTCCAAACAGTGGAAAATAGATCGCTTAAATCAGAAATGATGAACTCCATTCTGTAAACAATAGATGACTTCCATGACGCGATCGAGTAAGAGCAACAACTTTTTGTAACCAACACGAAGTGAACAAAGCCTCAATGCGCAGATGGGATCCGACAACTGCACGGCACAAAAATAACTACTTAGTCACGACTCAAAATTGGGATCTGATCTACCGAAATGTAACATGGCCGTTAAAACAGAAACATCTTATTGCAAGGTGCCTCGTTACCTAAAGTTATTTTGACAAGTTATCCAGGAAAACTTTGTTAATTTCTTTTTTTTCTGGGGGGGGGGGGGGGGGGCTGCCTGTGACGTGCTAGCTAAGTTTTTAGAGTTCATGCTTAACCTACATAAATATATAATCTGCTACAGAATGATAATAATCTTGGTAGAGAATTAATAGTCAAAAAAGATAAAATTACTGTTAAAGAAAGATACGTAACATACATGAATACACTGAAATACACACACACACGATTATATTTAAATATATACATTTACATATATATACTTATAAATATTTATACCAATAAAACTATCTTTAAAATAACACACAGAAATTCACAATTTTCGATAGACCACATGTTAAGTAATTCATCTGTCCTCTCTAGGGCATCTTATACAAAAGGATTTTCCCATGTTTGACTCATCTGTCCTAAGTAGGGCAAGTTATACAAAATTATTGTCCCATTTTTGTCTTAACTGTCCTATCTTGGGCATCTTATACAAAAAGATTGTCCCATGTTTGACTCATCTGTCCTATCTGGGGCATGTTATAGAAAATGATTTTCCCATGTTTACTCATCTGTACTATTTTTGACATGTTATACAAATGATTTTCTATGTTTGACTCATATTTCCTGTTTAGGGCATGTTATACAAATGATTGTCCTATGTTTAGCTCATATGCCCTATCTAGGCCATGTTATACAAAATGATTGCCCCATTTTGACTCATCTATCCTATCTAGATCATGTTATACAAAATGATTACCCCATGTTTGACCCACCTTTCCTATCTAGGGCCATAGAGCAAGAATCGATCCTTAAACGAGCTGGACTACCAGAAGATACGTCACTGACAACAGAACTTGAGGTTGTGTTTAGTGCCCCTGAAGGTATGCATCGGTTACTTCAATTCATTGTATATTAAATTATCACGTGATATTCTTACATTTAAACAAATCGGTGAAAATATATATTCATTGTTTCAGTGTTCTGATTAATTGACTAACTGCCACATTTTGTACTGATGTGTTCCAATGAGAAAAAATTCGTTTACTTTTTATGTTACGACGGACGGTTGGGCTCAAACGCTTAGACGACACAACACCAATCATTATTTGCTCTGTAGGTCGATTAGAAAACTAGGGCAAGCAGAGAGTATTTAAAAAAGATTGACTCTAGGTCATGTTTGGAAAAATGTAGCACGAGCACAAGGGGTGGAAAATTTCCTTTAGGCTTTCAAAGCTAACTTTAAAGAAGCAGGATATTTACTTTTCTAAAACGATCGGAGTCGTTGGACAAAAGGCATCTCGACAAAGGTTTTACTAATCGCAACAATGGTGACATAAAAAAAAAAGTTAAAAGATTTTGAGTCCAGCCATTGCAAATTGCGATACATATAATATCGTTTGCGCCGTAAGGGGGAAGGTGCATTGGCGGTATGACCCAGACGGCTTTTTTTTATTTACTGAGATAGAGCTGCGGAATTTTCGGCCGACTCCAGAGTTTTAGTGGCCAATCAACATTCATGGGAACCACTGTAAATTCTGCATTGCATCAAAATAATAGCAAAGTATGTTCCTGTATTGTCTACGAACTTAAAACACTTAAGCAGTATTTTTTTTTGGTCCTCCGACAAATCTTACGATAAATTTCAGATGGAAATTTGTGAAGGTAAAGCCAAGTCTGTTAGCACACAATACATTGATTGCTTTGACGTTTTATGTGTTACTCGACGCACAATTCGCACTGCTACATCTTTACCCATTACTGCATGCAATACCCATTGCTACATACACTATCCACTGCTACATACACTATCCACTGCTACATACACTATCCACAGCTACATACACTATCCACTGCTACATACACTATCCACAGCTACATACACTATCCACAGCTACATACACTATCCACTGCTACATACACTATCCACAGCTACATACACTATCCACAGCTACATACACTATCCACAGCTACATACAATATTCACTGCTACATACACTATCCACTAATAAATACAAGATCCACTGCTACATTAAATACTTGCTGCTACATACATTATCCACTGCTTGTACACAGTTTGATTTCATGCTTGGTTAAGACGTTTATTAACTATTGGAGGAAATAAAAAGCGACAATCATTTGTAAAAGTGAGTTATTGTCATATCCATTAAAACAGATGATTGTAACCTATCATCTGACGGATAATCAGATAAAAATATAAACATTGTTGTGTAACATATTTTGTTGTAGAAAGTGTCGATGTCTGCGGCAAAGATGAGAACATGACCGAGGTGACACAGTTTACTTTAAATGAGGACGGGATGGTAACCGAGAGCTTTCTTGATGTGAGTAACATTATGTGTAAAATTAATTGGTTCAAACTTTTATGGAACCCACTGTTCAAGTACACACTAAATGGTACACTAATATTAATTCATAAATTGTACTATACACAAATTAAAGTTTTTAAAAGCCAACGTTTTGTTTTGTAAACATCATCATGCACATTTTTGGTAAAACACCATATTGATAAACATAACTATGGACAGATATGGAACACAAAAATGGTACACAATGTAAATCCGTAGGCTCATCCACAGGAGAGACCGCCAATACAAACGCATGAAGAAAAATGACTCGATGGAACTGAGAGAGGAGGTACTGAGACTCCGCCGAACCATTCAACGCTTATTGCGTAGATCGTATTGGAACTACATGAACGGCATCTTCTCAGAGGAAGACACCCCGACCAAAGATGTCAAGAACAATCGCTTCTGGAGCTATGTGAAGCACCAAAAGTCCTCAAACGCTGGAGTTTCCCCCTTGAGGTGGGATGGCCAATTGACATCTGACCCAAAAGCACAGGCGGAGATACTCAATCAGCAGTTCCAGTCGGTCTTTGGTGACGGTAGAGAGTACTCTGAGACTGAGTTCCTTCTGAAGACCAAAATGATGAACAGAGCCTATCCTATCATGGGAGATATCCAGATATCAGAACAAGGTGTGTTTGCCCTCCTCAATACCATTAACCCTTACAAAGCATGTGGTCCTGACAACATTAAACCACGAGTGCTCAAAGAATTAGCCAAAGAAATCGCTCCTGCACTGACAATCCTCTTCCAATCGTCACTATGCACAGGAAATGTTCCAGCAGACTGGAGAACAGCGCATGTCACTCCAATTTACAAGAAAGGGGAGCATTCCGACCCTGCCAACTATCGTCCGATATCCCTCACTAGCGTGGTCTGCAAACTGTTGGAGCACATAATCGTAAGCTCTGTCATGAAGCATCTTGAAAGCCAAAATATACTCAATGACTGTCAACATGGCTTCCGAGTCAATAGGTCATGTGAGACCCAGCTTCTCGAATTTGTAGAAGACTTGATGACCAATCTGGAGAACCACAAGCAGACTGACGTGCTAGTAATGGACTTCGCAAAAGCATTTGACCGGGTGAATCATAGTTTGCTTCTACACAAACTCCAGATATATGGGATTCAAGGCACCACTAAAACATGGATCTCTAGCTTCCTCAGCCACCGACGCCAAGCAGTAGTGGTGGGCGGTACAAGCTCCTCCTTTGTCAATGTGAAGTCAGGGGTCCCCCAGGGATCAGTCCTGGGCCCCTGTTTGTTCCTAGCATACATTAATGACCTACCGGAGAAACTGACATCACAGGCAAGACTGTTTGCAGATGACACAGCAGTGTATAGGACGATCGCCAACAGATCTGACCAGGACCAGCTACAACAGGATCTCAATCTGTTAGCTGAGTGGGAGATGAGCTGGGACATGGAATTTCACCCTGCCAAGTGCCAGACACTATCAATCTCTAGAAGTTGTACTCCTCTACACTACCAATACAAACTGCACGGCCATATTCTTGAGCAAGTTTCCTCCGTAAAGTACCTGGGTGTTACCATTCAAAGAGAGGTCCGCTGGGACGAGCATATTAACAATGTATGTAACCAAGCAAACCAAGCCTTGGGGTTCTTAAGGCGAAATCTAAAGATTGGCAACTCCTGTGTGAAAGAAAGAGCATATAAAGCCTTTATCCGTCCGATTTTAGATTATGCATCTTCAGTCTGGGACCCATTTACCCAGAAGAGCATTGACAGGTTGGAGGCGGTCCAGCGACGAGCAGCACGCTTTGTCCTAAACCGCTACAGGAATACCTCTAGTGTTGGCAGCATGCTAGAAACACTAGGCTGGTCACCATTGGAGAAACGACGACGACAATCCAGGCTCTCCATGATGTACAAGATAAATAATGGGCTGGTCCACTGTTCCAGTATTAAACAGAAACTCGTCCCTCTCCCCCATAGACAGCGACGAGGCCATGACAGGCAATTCAGGCTCATACCAGCAAGAAGCCAGTATAGGAGCTGCTCATTCCTGCCCAAGACAATCAGGGACTGGAACCATCTTTCAAAAGGAACAGTTGAGGCGACAACACTAGACACATTTGTGTCTATTGCCTCAAGCCTTCAAACCCCTAGTGCATAATTTCCTCATCACCACCAGTAACAGAAACATTGCAAATCCCATCTACATGCATAGGAGCCAAAATGATCAATACATTGATCGTGGGCCCTAAAGATATAGAAGAAGAAGAAAGAAGAAATGCTTATCCATTACCAAATATACACTTACGATATAATATCTAAAGCTCAGCTTTATTGTACCAATTATTACTTCCACAAATATGTATTACGGCATTATAGTTTACATTGGACGGGGAATTAGGAGAAAGAACGTGTATTACCGAATTTAAAACACTTACATTGTCGTAAACATCAGAGCGTAAACATTTTGGAAATCAAAATTTAAGTATGTGTAACTTGATCAGCAGTTTTATTTACACAAGTCATAAAAAGGTTTATTAAACAGTTTCTGAAGCTCCTAACTCTGGTAATATTCTATCACAAGCTTGGCGCTGAGATCTACAGGAAGCAACCAAAAGTCAACTGGGACGCCAAGGAAGGAACTATGTACACACTTATATTCTGGGATGTCGGATTCTTCAAGATTCGAGGATGGTTCTACAACATTCAGTTGAAAGGATCGGAACTGTTGGGATTGGTGATTTAAGTTTATGTTGTTACACTTTTGAAATTAAAAAAAAACACAAATATTTATTGATCTTAATAGGATCTAATTGTACTGTGAAATAATCATATCCTCCTTTCCTGTAGTCTATGTGATTTTAAACAGGTTGTTGACCAAAATCTTGATACATGAGAAATGATATTTATAGTCATTACACTATCTACTTCATGTTTCATTTCACACACACAGACATAAGCACACACACACACACGCACACACTTATGATACGGTGTTTCTTGGAATATACGCAAAAAGTCCAGGCCGAAAAAATATGTTATAATTCATTACATTATTTTTTGTCTATTGTTGTTATTGTTCTAATATGTTGTAGTTCTAAGATAAACTATCTAAACATGAGGTAGAATGCTCTATCTGTCCGCCTTGTTTTACAACAAAAAATTTCCTACTTTGACGGCACTTCTACTTTATCCATTACTGAATAATAAGTTTTTGAAGTTTTCTTCCTTTCTCTTCTTTTCTCCCATATAGCAAACTTTTTTTTCGGATATTCCTTTTTGGCAAAATTAAAAGTATTTATTTCAGAGCTTCCTTTTTAATTGTGTTCGACAGGATTCGTTCAATAAAGGCGATATTCTATAGTGGCAAACTATTAAATACGTTCCTGGTAATGAGAAATTGTTCTCTGCACTCAAGCAAACTTGTGGCAAACACAATTATCTATAATATCACAAAGCAAACACAGGCAGAGATGAGCATCACAGTTATAGTATTATAGTCATCTCAAACTTTGACTTTGTAGCATTATCTTTTAAAATCAAAATTTAAAAAAGTTGTTTGCAAAAAAAAAGGCAGAAATTTAGAAAGTCCGTCACAGCTTTTCACAGTTACATACAAATTTAAAAAAGGCGCTATACACATTTCAACAAAAATAATCATAACTTCATTTCTATGAAAGCTTAAAGATGAAATGTGTTGCTTTTTTTTCTGCAAAGCTTATATTCAGCCTTTTAAAATAATTATCATTTGTGGCAATAGGACAATGTTGAAAATTTCTTTTTAAGTACCTCCTCGGTGTTGAAAAAATGTAGACCCATGTTTTCCTCTATTCGAGACACATCAACCAAAACTACGACTTTCTGAAATAACTTTCTCGTTTGCTCGCAAATGAGCGCTGAATAAACACGATTAGTTCGATTACTTACTGGTTTAGACACTGTAACTAAATTTTTAATCAGTGAACCTAATTCTTTTATATCCATCTCTAAGCTAGAAACCTTTTGAAGTAGCACCGTTCGTTTTACGTGTCAAATGTCATATTTGCAAATTTTGCTGTAAGACACGTCTCGTTGACGACCGAGGTATATTTTTTTTACTTATTGTTTCAATTTTTTTTTGTTTTGTGGAAAATCAACTTGTTTGCAGATAAGTTCCTTCACTTACTTAATTCTAACTTTTTGGTCCCCTGTTTCCACCGCTGTCCACTTCTAAAAATATGTCTATCCACTCTAGTTGTATTCCAGTTCTTATTCTGGCAATCTCAAGTCTTCATGTGTATGATATCCCGTTGTTTTTTAATCATCAATATTTTTCGATGAAGGTTTAACATCTGGGCTTGTTTGTCCCGATTTTTCAATCATCTTTTCTCTAACAATGTAAATAACTTAAATTAAACAAATATGGTGACTTAAAGTTATTTAAATATTGACTTTAGCGTCAGAGAAATTAAGAAGCTGACAAAAATGTTATGTGTCGTACCTTTAAACTTTTACACAATACTTTCTATACGTATAGAAAATAAGATAAGATTTAATGAATTTGAAACAATGGAAATCTATTGCATTTTACATGTGTTTTTTCTCTTGAAATTCCATGTATGAATTTTAATTCTTCACTAAATGTATACTAAATCCAGGCGTTCAAGGCATCATTTTGAATTCTGAAGATATGTTTGTTTCTTGGGTTTAAGTTAAGATTTTGAATAGTCTGGGCTTAAGTTTGCCTAATAACATCTCCCTTTTTTAACACAACATATGTATGTGTGGTGGTGGACATGTGTGGGTTTGTTTGAAGGGGCTGTGGTTACGTGTGTTTCTTATCAGGCCTTATATGTTGAAATTATCTTGTAATGATAATAAAGTTTATTTGAAAAACACGCTTCATCCCCAAAAGCTCGATGTGCGGTACAAAGTCAACCATATTAAAAAGAGAAATAAAAACAATCTGAAATTTACAACATTTAAAAAACAGATGCAACAATACAAAAACTACACACGAGCATACCAAGTCAAAGTATTTTATCCCGTTTCAAACATAAGCAACACTGGTCAATATACATTAACTGAAAAAGATGGTAGATAGCATCACCCCAGATGGTGTTTGCGAATTAGATGTTTTTTTTAATCGATTTTAAAGGACTCCAGTGTCTGGCTGTTCCTGAGAGCGACTGGAAGGGCGTTCCAAATTGTTAGGCCGGCAAATGCAAAAGTGCGCTTTCCGTAAGTCTCAAGGCGAACACACGGTATCGATATTTTGCCACTATCGGATGAGCGGAGCTCTCTAGTGGGTACATAAGGCGTCATGAGTGCTTTGAGATAAGATGGCTCCAGGTTATTTAAGCAGCGGTAGCACAAAGTTGCAATTTTGTACTCTATGCGAGCACGGACCGGCAACCAGTGCAGCTCTCTCAGAAGTGTTTTAGCATGGTCAAATTTGAGTTTGCGAAGAACAATGCGAGCCTCTTTATTCTGTGCTCTTTTAATTTTATCCAGGAGCGTAGCTGGGAGACCCACCATGAGTGCATTGCAGTAGTTCATGCGTGATAACACAAATGCAGACATCGGCCTCTTTGATGCATCTAACGTTAAGAAATGTCTGATATGACTAATCCTACGCAGCTCTAGGAAAATTGCCTTGCAAAGCATGTTAATATGATTTTCCATAGTACATTTTCTGTCTAAATAGACACCCAGGTCTCGCACCTTATGAGCAAACTCAATCTGCATACCTGACAGAGTAAGTGATGTTGTGTTTTTTTACATATTTTTGTTTCTGAGCAGTGGCAGCTCAGTCTTTTCATCATTCAATTTGAGCTTGTTTATGATCATCCAGTGCTTAACTGATTCCACTGTCTTCTGTGTCGTACTAAGAAGTTGAGGAAACTGAGAGGGGATCACGGATTGATGAAGTTTTGTATCGTCCGCGAACATGTGATACAACATGTCAAATTGCTTGATCACTGCACCCAGTAGCTGAACGTAATTAGTGAAAAGCATCGGGCCTAGGACCGAGCCCTGGGTTACTCCGAATTCAATTACAGATTGCTTCGAGATCAAGCCGTTTGAAATAACTGACTGGACCCGATTTGTCATATACGAGGGAAACCATCTCAGGACGGTATCTGTGAGAACGAACGTTTTTTGCAGACGCCGGAGCAGTATGCCGTGGTCGAGCGTATTGAAAGCTGCCGATAAATCGAGTAAAGACAAAATGGATACCTGGCCCTCATCACAAGACGACAGAAGGTCGTTTGTGACGCGCAACAGGGCTGTTCCAGTAGAGTGATGCACCCTGTATGCTGACTCGAAAGGTTCAAACAAGTCACATTGAATGAGGTGATCCAGTAGTTGGCGTAGAACGACTTTTTCTACGATTTTAGATATAAGTGGTAGATTTGAGATGGGGCGATAATTTTCCATCACATTTGGGTAAAGATTTGATTTCTTTAACAGTGGCGATACTATTGCCTCTTTAAAAGTTCATTGAACAATACCCGTTGTCAAGGATTTATTTATGATACAAGTGATGATGGTGACTATTTCATCCAGACATTCGTGCAACAGCCTATTTGGAAGAGGGTCGAGTGAGCACGACTTTCTTGTGGTATTAGCTAGGATTTGCTTCACATTCAATTCACTGACCTAAAAAAATTCACCCATAGGAGAGCCGTTGAAGAGTAAGAAATCTGGAGCAGTATCGATGCAACTGTCAAGTTTCGCCCTTATCTTCTTAGCTTTTGTAATAAAGTAGTCATTTAGAGCGTCTGGCGGCTCTTCTACGGCAATGTTATTTGGCAGAGATGTAGCCTTGTTTTTACACGTCAGCTGACCCACAATGCGAAATAAGTCCTTGCTTGAGCTGCTGCCTGTAATCTGATTACTAACAACTATTCATACTATTTTCCTGCAAACCAAAAAACTAATATAAACCTGTAACATACTGTTATATGGATTTGTAAATTTAATATGTTTTAATAGTTGATTTGTTTGTTGAACAATACGGGAAAATTGAATGGAAAAGCAGTTTACAAAAATATACTAATACGTTTTTATTTTAAAAATACCAAATGAAATATATATCAAAGTAAAACATATATTTACAGCATTGAAAAGCAAAAAAAGTATAATTCTCAAAATATATAAAAATAAATATACAGACACTCACAAAGAGTACAATCTTAAAAGGCTTCTAAAAGAATATTCCGTCTCGTAACTATCTTGAAAAATTAGCAAAAATTCTTTTTCGGCTGGGAAAAACGGACGGCTTATATATAGGGAAGTTGTTAGATACCTCCAGAAAAGAAATTCTATATATACTATCATTCGATTGCATTTAATAAAACAAATTAGAATACAACGTAAACAAACTTTTGGCATTCAAGGGATGGGAGGGTGTAAAATACATGAAGTGGGAGCACATGTCTACAAATTAATTGATGACGTCATTATAATAAATGATGGTTAATGTTGAATGCCACGGGACATGGTTGACATGCAGGCTTAAAAAAAACCAATGTTATCATCTGTCATTGTATTTCAGACCAACTCTCCATACTATCCACCTGCCAACCCAACACCTAACATAAACCCAATACTTGTCATGTTATTGGAGCAAACAGGCAGCACCACCTCCAAGACTAACGAAACAATGACCTGGTGTGTGGAGACAATACCAAACCCACAGCGAGCAGAAAGGTGCAGGGATAGTGTCATAACGTGGGTGAAAGATGGTTTGAGTAAGTAGAATGTGTTATGACGTCACATAACTTGGCTGAAAGATGGTTTGAGTAGGTAGAATGAGTTATGGCGTCACATAACTTGGCTGAAAGATGGTTTGAGTAAGTAGAATGAGTTATGGCGTCACATAACTTGGTTGAAAGATGGTTTGAGTAAGTAGAATGAGTTATGGCGTCACATAACTTGGCTGAAAGATGGTTTGAGTAAGTAGAATGAGTTATAACGTCACATAACTTGGCTGAAAGATGGTTTGAGTAAGTAGAATGAGTTATGCCGTCACATAACTTGGCTGAAAGATGGTTTGAGTAAGTAGAATGAGTTATAACGTCACATAACTTGGCTGAAAGATGGTTTGAGTAAGTACAATGTGTTATGGCGTCACATAACTTGGCAGAAAGATGGTTTGAGTAAGTAGAATGAGTTATGGCGTCACATAACTTGGCTGAAAGATGGTTTGAGTAAGTAGAATGAGTTATAACGTCACATAACTTGGCTGAAAGATGGTTTGAGTAAGTACAATGTGTTATGGCGTCACATAACTTGGCTGAAAGATGGTTTGAGTAAGTAGAATGAGTTATGGCGTCACATAACTTGGCTGAAAGATGGTTTGAGTAAGTAGAATGAGTTATGGCGTCACATAACTTGGCTGAAAGATGGTTGGAGTATGTAGAATGAGTTATGGCGTCACATAACTTGGCTGAAAGATGGTTGGAGTAAGTAGAATGAGTTATGGCGTCACATAACTTGGCTGAAAGATGGTTGGAGTAAGTAGAATGAGTTATGGCGTCACATAACTTGGCTGAAAGATGGTTGGAGTAAGTAGAATGAGTTATGGCGTCACATAACTTGGCTGAAAGATGGTTGGAGTAAGTAGAATGAGTTATGGCGTCACATAACTTGGCTGAAAGATGGTTGGAGTAAGTAGAATGAGTTATGGCGTCACATAACTTGGCTGAAAGATGGTTTGAGTAAGTAGAATGAGTTATGGCGTCACATAACTTGGCTGAAAGATGGTTTGAGTAAGTAGAATGAGTTATGGCGTCACATAACTTGGCTGAAAGATGGTTGGAGTAAGTAGAATGAGTTATGGCGTCACATAACTTGGCTGAAAGATGGTTGGAGTAAGTAGAATGAGTTATGGCGTCACATAACTATACAATTATTTTTACCTGATACTTTTAACAAGTTTAAAGCGTGTGTGTCACAAATAGGACAACACTTGAATATTAACCAAAGATATTGCAAAAATCTTGATGTGACATCATCACAGTTATAGTGTACTATGGCATAGCATTAAACACTAACAAATATTTTTGTTTAGAAAAAATTCCCTTCATTAGGACACTATCATTGTTGTAGAAATTTCGGGCGTTTTGAGTCTGTTACTTTAACAACACACACCAGCTTGTTATTGATCAACTGGGAAACGTTTTGTTTTCTTTTCTTTTGACTAAATGTTGAGTAGTATTTTAGTTTGACATTTTCTCTGGTTTGCAAATACACTACATTAACATGAAACCGCTGAAATGTCAATGAACATAAATGAACACATACATTTTAAAATGGTAGCTTCGTTAAATTAATGCAAGATGTTAAGATTTAAAACCTATAAATATTTGATAGCCATAGAAAAGCATCACTTTCTAGCTTGGCGGGATTGAAAATTTAGCAATTTAAATGCCTGCTCAATGTACCATGAAATACGGGCACAACAAAAATACACTTTTAACAAATCTAGGGTCAATACACATATACATTTTTTGATTGCTAAATTTCTTAGAACTCATAAAATTATAGATATTATCTATACCAAATGATGTACCATATGATTTTACCTTTTCATCAAATGACAGGGAAATGTTTTATGTAGGCGGTAGAAGTAAAGATTATTAATGCTTACTCAGATGGCTTATAAATCCACTTGCATCTCTTTTTCCTTAACGTTGGTTCAAAAGGGTTCTGTGCCATACAACTCCTAAATTTTTATAGGATGGGTTCTGTGCCAGATCCCTCCCAAATTTTGGTAGAAAGAGTTCTGTGCAAGACCCTTTTTAACTTTGGGTTAAAAAGGTTGTGTGCCAGACCCCTCCTAACTTTGGGTACACATGTTTCTGTATCAGACCCCTACTAACTTTGGGTACAAAGGTTTCTGTGCAAGACCCCTTTAACTTGAGGCACAATGGGTTCTGTACCAGACCCCTCCTAACTTGGGTACAAAGGGTTCTGTGCCAGATATCCTCCTAATTTTGGGTAGAAAGAATTATGTACCTGACGCCTCCTAACTTCGGGTACAAATTGTTCACATTTTGCCTAAAGTGTAACGGGTGCGGTCATATTGATCCGGTTTAGGATATTCAACCCCTGCGACGGTTCGCGAATAAGCATTTGCGGAGAAAATGAAGCATAAGAGTTCGGCTCAGACAATTTGTCACTTCATTCTTTATGAATGATTTATAATACCCGAAATTTACCGGAATGTGATATTTTTCGGGAAATCGTGTAAGTGATATGAATTTTAAGATAATATTTTGACCACCATTTGAAAAGCAATGCTATTTAAAAGTAAGCTTCAAGCTACAGAAAAGCAATTCCATATTGAAAGTAAGCTTCAAGTTACAGAAAAGCAATGCGATATTAAAAGTAAGCTTCAAGTTACAGAAAATGAATCCTATATAGAAAGTAAGCTTCAAGCTACATAAAAGGAATGCAATATTAAAAGTAAGCTTCAAGCTACAGTAAAGCAATGCTATATTGAAAGTAAGCTTCAAGCTACATAAAAGCAATGCAATATTAAAAGTAAGCTTCAAGCTAAAGTAAAGCAATGCTATATTGAAAGTAAGCTTCAAGCTAAACAAAAGAAATACTATATTGAAAATAAAGTTCAAGCTACAAAAAAGCAATTGGTATATTAATGAATTTTAAGATAATATTTTTACCACAATTTGAAAAGCAATTCTATTTAAAAGTAAGCTTCAAGCTACAGTAAAGCAATGCTATATTGAAAGTAAGCTTCAAGCTAAACAAAAGAAATATTATATTGAAAGTAAGGTTCAAGCTACAAAAAAAAAATTGGTATATTAAAAGTTAGCTTGAAGCTACATAAAAAGTTTTACATAAAATATACATGTAACGTGTCCTAAAAATTGTAAATAGCATTACACAGTACATAGTAACTATTCAAAAATTTGTGTTGGTAAATTTGGAATTCGACAATTCAGAGCTCACCCAGCTTTCACAACTTAAAAATTGGAGACAGATATAAAAATATATCGTAATCAATTGAAAGGCTGTGTTTCAATTTATTGTTATAACTTCTACAGACAAAGCTAAAGATTAGTTTAATGAGAAATATAATATTTCTATGCTGCAGTGCCTTGTCTCTGGTGAGAAATATAATATTTCTCTTTTGCAGAACTTTTTTTTCTGTTGAGAAATATAATATTGCTCTGTTGCAGAGCCTTGTCTCTACTGAGAAATCTAATATTACTGTTCTTCAGAGCCTTGCCTCTGGTGGGAAATAAAATAGAATGAATATTATATTGCTGTAGTTTAAATACGATTCTTTATTTGAAGACAATTATTACATTGGTTTAGCGTAGAGCCTTGTCTCTTTTGAGATAAATATTATACTGATGGAGTGTAGATACTTATGTTGGATGAGAAATGTCAGATTGCTGTAGTGTAGCACATCATAGTGCTGTAGTTCATTCATGTCTTTGATTAGAAAGACCATTGTGTTGTAGTTTAGATATCTTTTTTGAGGAGAAATAGTACGTTTGTGTAGAGTCTAGTGTTATTTGAAGATTAGTGCTTAACGCAAGTGGTAGTAAAATTCAACGTCTGATATTAAAACCGACTAATCAAGAAAGCTAGAAACAAACTAAACATCCTTCACTTGAAGAAATATTTGAAGAAAGATGTTTTTTGCAAAACTAAACACATTTTGGATGATACATCCCACCCTCTTCATCCTAGATACTTAGGATCGGGCCGTTCGGGACGCATTATTTCCATCATGGCGAGGACTTACCGATATAAAAATTCTTTTGTTCCCCAATCTGTACGAATTTACCGGCGTTCTTCCTCTGAAGTCACACATCTGAATGAGAACTAATAAGTCCCCGATTTCTCTAAGAGAACTCCCTGAATGGCTGTTGAAATAATTTATTATAAATATCTTTTGTTCAAATTGTTTTATTTTTGTGCTGAAAATGTATAATGCAATCAAAAAACATTTCCATTTATTTGGATCAATAAAAGAATCTTATCTTATCTTAAAATATAGTATCTCTTTTGAATTTGAACCATCATAAAATACACTCAACGTGTTTAATGATATTTCAGATGCTGTAATACATGCATTCTACAGCTGACATTTAATGTGTTTAGTTTATATTTAATTGTTATATCTTACAGACGTAGCAATGTCGCTTATGTATTTACTGCAGGTCTGGTGGGTCTTCAAGTCTACTATACAAATGGAGCTTCACTATACGAGAAATTCAGGGCATGTACTGAGAGCTTTATATGTGACAAGTCCTGCACAGATAAGTTCAATGGATGTAAGCTGATTTGCCTGAAAAAGAAAACACCAAAAAAAAACAACGACATTTAAAATTGCCCTTTGAAAATTATCGATAAAACTGTGATAGAACTAGGGATAAGGACACATAATCGTGTTAAGTTTAATGTAGAATGGGGTGTGAAATCTAATGGAAATATTGCATACCTGACAGAGTTTTTCTTATAAAGGTTGGTTTATTCTCAAAAAGTATTTAAATACGAGAGCAGGCTTCCACGAGAGAAGAATAACGTTTTAACATGGTGAAATTAGAGAAAGTCAAAATTAACAGAGCTCTTATTGTAATATGGGTTTCGATTGAGTTCAGATTGAAGGCATTCAAAAAATATATGCAGGATATGGGAAAAAACTTGTGTTTTTGTAGGTTTTGTTATTGTGTAGGCTATTTATACTGAACCAAACACAGTAATTTACTTTTTTATGCATTGTGTATTTTCAAATTCTCTGATAGATTCATGTTTTTCATTCGCAAGTTTTAGGCTTTAAGCTGAGCTTGAGAAGTCGATTCAAAATTTCAAACAATATATTTAAAAAAAAAAAACTTTTTAGCAGCAACACTTTATTCAATACACTGATAATTTGGGAGGCGATAGAGGAGGTCAATGTTTTTGGAGATCACCCCCCCCCCCCCCCCCAAAAAAAAAAAAAACTTTTTAGCAGCAACACTTTATTCAATCCACTGATAATTTGGGAGGCGATAGAGGAGGTCAATGTTTTTGGAAATCACCCCCCCCCCCTCCCCAAACCGGTTTCATTTAGGCAATCCACTGCACTGAGACTGTATACATGACTTAATTATTTCGCCGATAAAGACTACGCAAATGTAGATCAAATCATCAAGCAGTGATTGGTATAAAAGAAGTAATATTAATATAAAAAGCCCTCCTTAATAAAGCAACTTAAAACGTTCCCCAGGGGGGTCTTTCTACATAAGAGGAGTCTTTTCCAGTACCATTCTTTGTTCCAGTCTAATTGTAAAGAACCAAATATACCTTCTCGAGGGCGTTTTTACAAAAGTAAAGTCTTTTCCGGAACCATTCTTTGTTCCGTTCTAATGGAATGATTCAAAAAGTGCAATTTATTTTCACCATTTATTCGACTGATATAAACTTATTTATTTACATATAATGTATCTGTATAATTTTAAAACGTTGTTTCAAACAAATAAATTAGTCATTGTTTAGATCAGGGGTCTCCAAACTTTTCAGCCGAAGGGCCGCATTAAATAGCATACAGGATTTCGGGGGCCGACTACACAATCGAGGTCCAAATAAAAAGAAACAAAACATAGATGTTGTTTTTAATTATTAATGTATAACTGAATGAAATTTCAGTTATTATTTATTAACACATTGATAACCGACACATGAACACCTGCATTAGCGGGAATGGTGACATTGTTTCCTGGATGCCAAAATAGCAGTGATTAGCAGACATTATGGGTATAGATTTGATGTCCCTAACATCAACAGTGACCTAAGATTATCATCAGACCATTTATTCTCAAATTATTAATCGCGTATTTCATTCTTGAAAATGTTTGTTCCAACGATTGAAGGGTAGATAGTTGAAAAATGTTTGACATTAGGAAAGTCTTCCTTGGGAGAAGACCACTTGTTAAAACCCACCAGTCCTTCATACTTGTCCATAAGGAGGTCATTTGCTTGCAACTCAATGACCTCCAGGTGCAGTTTATATGGGCGACTGGCCACATCTGCTTCAAATGGGTTTGAAAAAGTCTCACTTCTTCTGCCTTTGAATCCAAGTCAGAAAACCGCTGCTGAAACTGCAGCTTGAGGTCTTTGATGATCTCGCTTGCAAATGGGGAACTTCGCTGTTGCTTCAGCCATGAAGACCTTACACTGCTGAAAGTGTGTAAGATTTTTGGCCTGTATTTGTTCAAAAAACAAGACGAGTTTTGATCCGAAGGCCTTTAGGTGAGTGCATAGATCAGATGCTAGGTTTCCATCTCTTTGTAGTTTAAGGTTCATAAAATTTAAATGGGCAGTTATGTCTGCAGGGAAGGCTCATTTCGATATGTACTCTTCATCAGACAATAATGGCTCTGGCTTGCCTTTACTTTCAAGGAAATCACCTATTTTCTTTCTTAACTTAAATACTCTGCTCAAAACTTTCTCCATCAACAGTAGGAAACTGAGTTTAGTCCAGTCCAAGTTATAATCAGCAAATGTTTTTTTCAACTTATTGAATATATCCTCTCCGTAAGAGTTCCGTACATGCTACGCAGAGAAGTTAGCTCTTGTGTTATGTTCACGTCCTCATCCACACCTCTAACGAACTCAAGCAGTTGATAGGTGGAACAGCTGTCCAGATATTCATACTTTGCAATTGAAATTTGGCGAAACTTGCTTGCATTTTCACTATTTGAGGTACGATGTTTTCACCAATGTTTGCAACTCGGCGAGCAAAGCCCCGCCACTAGAAGGCGTAATATTTGTGACTGTAAACGGAAGTACAAACACTGATCAGCGAATTTGATTTTCCGAATAAATGTTCGGTTAGAAAACACAAAGCACTACTGCGCGCCACTATGTTAATTCGATAAAATCATAACATCCACGTAAGCGGCATCTGATCTTGGTAGTTGGCAGAATTCACATAAATTTCCGTAATTTTCTTTTCCGTAGACAAAAGGTCTCTACAGGCCGCATGAGAGGGCCTCGCCATCCGTTGTTTGGATAACCCCGGTTTAGATTATTTTTTGGGTTTTTTTTCGTTACATTTATTCAGGTAATTATATTTAAATAGATTCAATCATTTGAAAAAAGTAATTAAATATTCCCTATTAATTTGAATCATATAAGTAAAATGAAGCAACAGAAAAATGGAAAAAATATTTTAGTACATCTGAATTATGAATATAGGCCAAACAAAATATGGAACACTTAAAATTTTACAAGTAACTCTAGAACAATTTTTTTTAAAATCTTTAAAATGAAACCTCTTTTTTTTTAATTTAATGGGGAATGGTTTTAAACACACGCACTTACACATACACTTACACAGTATCACATATTACACATACACACACACGCACGAACCCAAATACCCATAGTCAAAAATTATATTAGCATCATTGTCATGTTTCATGGACCGAGTTTTTAAATATATTTAATGATTGTTCTGGCACACTTTTCAAACTATCTCATCATACACGAACACTTAATTATGATCGAAAAAAGGTAGTTTATGAAGTTTTGTTCCTTCATCTATAGACCCCTTTCTTAATACAGGATATATAAATATATGTATGTATGGCATCTTTCCGTCTGCGGGAAACGATAAATTATCATCCATATTGCTTGCAGCTCTTGGTGTGGCTGGTGAGACCAATCCTCAAATGGCAGTCTCTGTTACATTTCCCAAACACGAATGCGGTGGAGCAGTATTTACCGGGCTTCCTCCTCGCTCTTTTTACAGCTGTTTCAGCCCTCTTTTGCTCCTCGGCATGTAGTGATCCTGCCTTTACTATGTCCCGCCATGAGGATCGATCCTCTGCCAGCTCCTCCCAGTTTGAAATGTCGATGTTGGCCGACTTCATGCCTCATATGCATATGTCTTAAGTATCTAAGACGAGGCCGTCCAACTGACCTTTTCCCTGTCGTCAGCAAGCTGTATAGCACGTTCTTTGGTATGCGACCAGGTTGCATTCGCTTCACGCGTCCAAGCCAGCGGAGGCGTCTTTGGATTAACATGGCTGGGACGCTACACATGTTTGTTTGGGACAGAACATCCGTGTTGGGGACTTTGTCTTGCCATTTAATGTCAAGGATGTGGCGCACGCATCTGAGGTGGAAGCCATTGAGCCTTCTTTCGTGTTTAGAGTACGTGGTCCACGACTCGCATCCATACAGAAGTGTGCTCAGTACGCAGGCCTGGAACACCTGCAGCCTTGTTCTTGTTGTTAGTTTGGCGTTTGACCAGACTCTTTTTTTCAGTCTGGCCATAACAGTTGCGGCCTTCACTATCCTTCCACTTACCTCATCCTCCATTGAGAGGGTGCTCGATATGTTGGATCCCAGATATGTGAATCTGTCAACAGTATCCAATATATATATATAAATATATAGATAGATATATATATATATATATATATATATATATATATATATAGATAGATAGATAGATATAGATATATATATATAAGAGAAAAAATATACTGGGTATATGGGAAAAAAATATAAAATATATATATATAAATATATAGATAGATATATATATATATATATATATATATATATATATAGATAGATAGATAGATATAGATATATATATATAAGAGAAAAAATATACTGGGTATATGGGACTCGTTAACCTTTGATGGGAACTCATCTGATAGAAGGAAACTCTGAAAAAATAACCTTGAGACGAAGCCCCGAAAGGCGCATAACATTGGTACAATGAAACATTCCGACAACTCCTTCGACGCCACTGGTGTCAAGCTGTATCATCAAATGATGTTCCCTTGGGTTATCCAGCGGCATGGAGAGAGGCGATTTGCTGTTGGGAACCAGCTTATAATCCTTGAAGAATAATCCCAGGCCTTGTGAATTTCGTCCTCCGAAGCCCGCACCATCGTCACATTGTAATGGACGGATGCCAGCACAAATAAAGAGAAAATTACAAGTCCATACATTGACATACGTCTAGCATAACAACCCAGCCTATACAGGGTTATACTTTATTGCTCGAGGGAAGGGGCCCTACAAACATTCTTAACAACTGTAAATTGTTTCAGAATACTGGTCGTGGATGTTAACCTTTAAATGTGTTATTAATTATTTTAACTACTCTGGTAAGTATTGGCCAATTACATTATTATATTTGCGCCCCAGCCATATCAGAAAAATTTATATATTCGCCCCAGCCACATCAGACAAATTTATATTTGCGCCCCAGCCACATCAGACAAGGTTATATTTGCGCCCCAGCCACATCAGAAAAATGTATAGTTGCGCCCCAGCCATAGCAGAAAAATACGAATCCATGTCCAAAGCGATCTAATTAAGTTTCACTCGACTTGAAAGCAGTTCCTTATCCTTTATCCTGTAAAGGAATGTCCTGGAGATAAATATTTTTAGTAAATTTAGAACTTTACATCGATTTAGAGAACCCATTTTTTACAGTTTAATTCTATTTTAAATGCCAGGCATGACACAGGGTCATAAAAGATTACGTCATTTTTCACTTACTGTGGGACCTATCAAAATCTTTTAAATATACAATCAAATTTTAAAGCGAACAAACAATTTTCAGTGGCCCAGGAGAAGAGTTCGATCAACATGTTGCAATATAAATTTTCACGCTATCAAATTCCTTTATTGATCATAAACATAAATTTTTGTGAATCAATTAAGTGTTCCCAGCTTGAGGCTAATCCTAAAGACGACATTTAATTCATCACATAAAGGTTGGCCCTCTTCAGTTTCTTCATATTAGTATTTAAAACACTATTTAAAATATTAAACCTGTTCCATTAAGGGGCCAAAGTTGTTTTTCCCCTAAAAATGGATATCTATCAAAAGCTATTAAATAAATAGTCAAGTTGACTTTTGAAATAGTGAATAGTTTGAGAGACCCCGTTAGAAGTCCTAGCCCATAAGTTGTCAAAGTCATCGCTTATAGTGTTCCCTTTCAAAATCCGTTTTTATAAATATCCTTAGCAAAATTCTAAAATTTAAATGCGTTTAGGGATCCCAGTGTTAAAAGTAATAATAATAATCTGGTACCCCTGTGGGCAAACCTTAGTTCGAAAAAAACACACATAGCCTAGAACGGACGCAGCCAATGTATAATATAGAACAGCAGTGGATAGCCTAGGTTAAGTTCCAAATTATATTAAAACAATGGGGAAATAACTCATCTAAAAAAGCTTCGGTTACATGATGATTTGGTCAACTTTTCAAAGTATGTTTCAGTTATGTTTAAAGCTTTGGGTAAAAAGATGTGTAAAAAATTATGTAAACTGTTGTGTATTCTAAAATAATACTCGGTTAGCAAGAGTAATTGATTGATTTATTATTTCAAATTTTGTTTTAAATTTTCTTTACTTTTTTAAAAATATATGTATTTAAAATTATTAAAATTCTTCAGGTATCCTAACATTTTATTCTTCCTTTCTAAATACATTAGACTTTCTATCGTATGCGACCAAGAACAGGCTAATAACTAATTTTATTAAAGAAAACCAAAGAAAATTTGATTTTTACGTCAACTTTCGATACACTGGAGTGACAGATAGAAAAATTCCAATCCCTAATTGCTGTCAAGGCTTTATAAGAAGGTAGGTTTAAAATGTGTTCATGTTAAAATGCTCCTATATGTATCATTATATGATAATTGTTCTCGCTAGTGGCGTAGCTAGAGTTGGTGTCACCCTATGAGGTAAACACATGTTGCAATCCCCCTTTTTTTCCCCGACTTTCACGATGGATTTCATCTTGTTAAAATAATTCCAAAGCATAACGATGACAAGAACATAAACAAAATAATCGAAGGTTTTATCAAAGTAAAGGTTTATTAATTTAACATTACGTTTACTTTGTCAAAAATGTCTTTTTCTTGTCTTCAAACCTGCAAACCGGCAAATTACTTGATCAAAATCAATACACATCACCGTTAAACTAACAATTGATAGAAGAGGTATTGCAGAAAGCATTGACTGATCAATTTTGGATCGTAAATAGTTCTTGATAAGCATCAGTTTTGAAAAGCTCCACTCACATGAAGCCACGGTCATACTGATCGTAAGTAAAAATTGAAAGCTTAGCAATAGTATTAGAAGAGACTCTATGAATTCCCATTCAGAAACATAATTTTAAAACATCAAATACTGTCCATACATTGAGCTGTGAACATCATTATGTCTAGTTAATCATGTTTTACATTTGTAAGAATGTTAGAATAATAATTGGGGTCATCTGCTTTTTTTCCTTTAAGGGGAGACATTCAATAAACACATCGCGCTCTTCAATTTTCTCATTGTGGATTTTCAAATATCTGATCACTTTAGACATCTGCTCAGTGTGTGATATATAGGATGAAATCTTTAACGAAATTCCAAAAACAACAACATCGCCGCCATTTTACCCTTGATAAGAATATTTTTTACATGATTTGCAAGAACATTTATAAATTTATGTTTGGTTTCTGGTACAAGGTAAGAAGCGGATGCTTTTGTTGTAGCTTTACTCCTCTTAAGTCTCTTTAGGTGCTCATTTAAAACTGGGTCATATTTAGATAGCATCTCAACCATTTCATTAAATGTGTCTTTATTCAATAACGAGTCATCTCCGGTTTGAACACGAAATACTAGATTTTACCTTTCAAGAAACAATGTTAAATCGAGCCACGTGTACAGGATATACCTCTAATTTTTCTTCTCCCTGTCCATTACAGCATTACTTTCGGCGTCAATTCTTTTGTGAGCCTAATTCCTGTTGTCGATATAGGTGTTCTTCCGATGCCTCATTGTTTTGTCATTTTGGGCTCAGTTTCAACCCTTTACCAAAAGCGTTAACAAATGTGGATGTTGTTTCTGTAATATAAACACCAAACAATCTGCAGGAAAAACAATACAATTTCTGACTGACGAGTGAATAAAACATCAACGGTCGCAAACAATTTTCTTGCCATTTGGGACCATCCTGTAAAACGATAGTTTTGGGGTTTTTTTTTAATCTGACGCGCCCTTTCTTCGGATTCGCATATTGCCTTTTCCTTACGATGAAAGTTCTGTTCTTGTTTTGAAACGATATATAAAAAGTGTTGGACTGCGATAAAGCTTTAAAATAGATTAATAAGAGGCGAACAAATTGTGTCAATAGAACAATATGAGATAGCTTTAAAAATAATTATACATTATACACAGTTAAACGTTTCGGCACATGCCTTCATCAGTACAAACAAACAAAACACATTTAAATAAGTATAAATTAAATTTACATAATATCAATATACATGTCCTACCTAAAACAGAAAAAAAAATTATAGGAGAGGGCGCTAAAACCAGACAAAAACAAAGTAAAGAGAAGTAGAAAGGAAGTGATTTTAACATAATTGTAAAAACCAAACAGGAAAAAGACATGGCAGCTAAGTAAAACTGTTGATTGGGTTCAATCCATATGGAGACAACGTACCAAATCTAGTTATTAATTTGTTCTCCATATAGATTCTATCTGCAGTGTTACTAGTATAGAGTATACCAGTAACTACAATATCTGATATACCATTATGGTTAGGGGCTATTGAAATGTTTAGAGACCGGACAGAGAGCGTGTTTATTTATGTTATAGAGGTGCTCTCTGAAACGGTCCCCAAGGCGACGACCTGTCTCTCCTATGTATAGTTTACCGCACTTTTGAAACGATGTACTCCTTAGTATAATAATTTCATACCGAAAATGATCAGGAACTGGTACATTCCAGAAAGAAGCATATAATAAAATATTAGTATTTTTCTCTTTAGCCATCACGTTTTCAGCATCTTGGTTTCAATCAACATTATCAGCACACATTTCAGTTTCCAATCCATTATGTCTTTTATGTGTATTTCTACATTAATCTGTTGCATTAACTGCATTTTTTTGTTCTATAAAATGCATGCTGTCGGTATAGGTGGAATAGTTATCAATGGTTTGCTGAGGAAAGTCTTTTGATTAACCCTGGTCACTTGGTTGTTGACATATCGTACAATGGAACTTGGTAGTGATTTGAGTAAGTCGCGTCTTTTCTTTTTGCCTTTTGCTGCTGTCAGCCATTTGGCCCTTTAGATATGGTGAACGCCGTGTGGCATTATGGTATTATTGAACAATAAAAAATATATAAATTGCGTCGGGTTGGGACAGTTAAAAAATATC
Organism: Lymnaea stagnalis; assembly: GCA_964033795.1. Lineage (NCBI taxonomy): Eukaryota > Metazoa > Mollusca > Gastropoda > Lymnaeidae > Lymnaea > Lymnaea stagnalis. Next base: position 1,779,073 of record CAXITT010000034.1, read on the forward strand.
CAAGCACTTCACAAAAGACATCATTCATAGGTAGCAAGTAAAACCCAGTAGTCCAACCATGACAATCATTATGAAATGTTAAGGTACAATGCTAGTGACAAGTATTTCTGGGTTTACTTATTTTTGCTTTCAAAAATATGTTTAAAAATTTAAGTTAATGTAAATTAATTATTAAAAGATATTTGAACATTTCGTAAAATACATTTCTGTTAACAATATAAATGAGTAAGAAGTAAATTTTCATGTTTGTAATTTTTATTACCTTTTCTATTCATGCACACAGAATCGGCCGACCAAATCATATTGGATTTCTCAGAAATGTTGATATAGCTTCCTGTCACTTAAGAAAATTAACGAACACTTCGATCGACGTTGTGTCTTTGTCAAAACGGAGTTTTTCTTATGTAATTATTGGGTCACCTCATTTCTGGCGCATCAACATTTAAATTTTAATTAAGTACTCATTTGGATTGGTTAAATGTGTGGGAAATGTACGTGCGGTCGGTTATCCTTTTAAGAAATTCGAATAGAGCGAGTGATGTGTGCTTTGTAAATTTGCAAAAAATCTAGCCCTCCATTTCCTAGTCTGTCAAAGTCAGCTTTTAATATTCTATGAAGCACTGTCTTTCCTAGTATGTCAAGGTAAGCCTTTCCTAGTCTATGAAACCCTCCTTTGCCTATACTGTCATGGCCTGCTTTCTATTTAAGGGCCAACGCTCAATGCATTGATCATTCTGGCTTCTCTCTATGTAGAGTGATCTCCAGTGTTTTCGTGCCTGGTGTTGAAGAGGATATTTTACCAGTAGCAGGGATTACTCACCGAGGGTATCAGGAACTTGGCTTAGGAATGGCTTAAGTGTTGTTGCCTCAACTGTTTTTTTTTTTGGAAGCTTGTTCCAGTCATTGATTATCTTTGGCAGGAATAAGCAGATCATGTACTATGTTCTTGCTGTTGTGAGCCGGAACTGCCTGTCATGGTCTCGTCGCTCTCTAGCGGGGGAGAGAGGCGAGTTTCTATTTAATGCTGAAGAAGCCTAGTCCATTAATGTCAGATTTGCCTAATCTTTCAAGGTCAGCCTTGCCTAGTCTATCAAGGCCACCTTTGCTTCGATTCACCTAGGGTTGGCTTCAAAAATACAACTACTGTGTATTGTGGAATTTCTAAGGATAATAAAAATTAAAAATAAAAATAATCTCTTAACGCCTGCAGACGTAACAACTAATACACATTACATCACTACACCGAAACATAAATCGCATGTAATAGTCATAACACATGCAAGGAACATGACAGTAGGGCATCAATTGTTTTGTGCGCCTAAGCATAAGTTAGGATACATAACATTATTTTGAAAAAAATATAACGCCACAGATCTTGTCATAGATATTGTCAAAACGGGATTATTCGTACCTTGACAAATGTTCAGTTTTTAATAAAAACTTTCCGCCACATATACACAAACACACACACACACACACACACACGCATACACACACACACACACTTTAACTTTGAACACCTCGCAAAAACACATGATACCAAAACTGGTGGTCAATTATAATTTTTGTAACCACTTAATTCTATTGGAATGTCAGACTTATATCAGTGTAATGGAAGAACAAGAACTTCGCTACTCTACCAATCCATTTATAATATATAACTAATAGAAAACATACTCTTTATTCCATATAGCTCATATCTCACACGTCAGATGTGATCTAACATTCGTTTTAACAGTTTGCTTTAAACAACATAGAAATATAAAGGGGGCAGTCGTGACTTGGCAGGTATAAGTGACCTGAAATCTTAAGTGAAGGCTCCTAACACTAATAATGATTTCTTCGATGTGGATTGTACACTGAGAACAGATCAATTTCACTAAGAACATTTCATCTCGAAAAGCCCCAAGCCCATATAAAATCCATAATAAATGCTGAAAAACTGAACAGGTCATAATCTTTAAACTGACTAATTTAAACCATTTAAAACACCAATGTGACCCTTCTTCAGGAATTTAATTAAAATAGTTACACTTGGCCCCTTGCGTTACCCAGGACATCATAACTTATTCGTTAGCTGCCTACCAAAAATACTTTACTTCAACAACACCTTATTTGTCTCGGCCTTCCCTTGCCCTATAGAACACATCTCATAATTTATTGGTGGGCTATTCCAGCTTTTTGTAACTCGTTTAAGATATAATAGTACACCTACCACGCTTTAAAAAAAATTATCCGTCTTGCCCAACTAGAACTCACCCTTAAATCTTTTGAATTTAAAAGACATTTCTTTGACCAAGTTAACAGCTGTATAGATTAAAAAAAGGGTCCCCAGTCATGCCTGCCTATCTATGGGTAACCTTGAACACCTATCAGAAAAGACACGCACCGCCTTATCAGAATTGGTCAATAAAATACATTGTATTCGGTTATCATCACATGTTGAATGATCCTGCAAAACTTCAAGATGTTCCCAAGATTGTACTAAAGTTCAATCAAACAAAACTCAATATCAGGGACAAAGCACATTTTTTTTCAAAACAATACTAATTTAAGAAAGAAAAAGAGTTTCTCGCAACACAGTCATAACATTCTTTAAAAAATTTCTGCTGGTTTTAATGTTGAGTTCTATCTGACACCGTATTACCTCATTTTCTTTACTTCCCTAATTCCTTTCCTGTTTGTTCTCAATTCCAAATACAGAATTCTCTACTCTGCCTCTCATTCTGTTTAGAACTTACTTAGCTTAAACAATTTCTGCTATGTGGAAAAAAAAAAGGAGAAATGCCGATCTAGTTAGAAAGAAGATAGAAAACATTCCAACTAAGTATAAAAAGCTGTCAGTTATAACATCATGAAAATTGAATTGAAGTCAATACGTTCTCCCTGACCCCTAAGAGGTGTCAGTTATAACATCACGAAAATTGAATGTAAGTCAATACACTCTCCCTGACCCTTAAGAGGTGTCCTTTATAACTTCCTAAAATATGAATTGAAATCAATGAGTTATCCCTAACTCCTAAGAGATGTCAGTTATAACATCATATAAAATTGAATTGAAGTCAGTAAGCTATCCCTCAACCATATCAGCTATCAGTTATAACATAAAGACAGTTGAATTGAAGTCAATATTCTATCACTCATCTCTAGGATATGTCAGTTATAACATAAGGAAAGTTGAATTAAAGTTAACAAGCTATCCCTCACCCCTTAGAGCTGTCAGTTATAACATCATGAAAATTGAATTGAATTCAATAAGCTATCTTTCATCTCTCTCTCAATTTCTCAAAGTCTTTTCAATTCCTAAAAATAATCATGTTTGTTGGTCGCCATAACTTAACCAATGTTATTAAGTGTCATGGTTCTAAATAGGTTGAGAGCAGTTCTTCAAAACACTTAATGATTTTATCTTGATTTTATAATTCTGACAAACTAAATCTTTCCATCATTACTGATATGAATATATATATACCGTAATTGTATTATTTTTAAAAATACCATATATAAAGTAAAGATACTCCATTATAAAATGATATTGCCTAGTTACGTCAGTTACAAAACTCTTTCAGAACCACTGCTAGACTATCTAAAAATCATACGAGATTTTTTAAGGTATGTAGGAATATACCATAGAAAAATAAAATCTTCAGTTATGTGTTTAAAACCATCCAAGCGACAGTAAGTTTGGATAAGAACATAATCTATTTGAAAAATCATATTCTCATACCTTCAGACAGGTACTTCTGGGTGTGACAATCTGGAAACACTCATACCTTGAGACAGGTCCTTCTGAGTGTGACATTCTGGTAACACTCGTACCTTGAGACAAGTCCTTCTGAGTGTGACAATCTGGTAACACTCATACCTTGAGACAGGTACTTCTGAGATTGGACAAACTGGTAAAACTCTTACCTTGAGACATTTACTTCTGAGTGTGACAATCTGGTGACACTCATAACTTAAGATAAAACCCTCTGAGTGGTACAATCTAGTAACACTCATACCTAGAGACAGGTACTTCTAAGTGTGACAATATGGTAACACTCATACATTGAGATAGGTTTCTCTGAATGGGATAATATATTAACACACATAACTTGAGACTGGTCCTTCTGAGTGTGACTATTTGGTAACACTCATACCTTGAGACAATTACTTCTGAGTGTGACAGTCTGGTAACACTCAATCATTGAGATAGTACTTCTGAGTGTGATAATCTGGTAAAACTCTTACCTTGAGACATTTACTTCTGAGTGGGACAATCTGATAAGACGCATAACTTGGGATATTTACTTCTTAGTTTGACAATCTGGTTACTCTCATGTCTTGAAACAGGTCCATCTGAGTTTGACAATCTGGTAACACTCATACCTTGAAACATGTCCTTCTGAGTGTGACAATCTGGTGACAGTCGTACCTTGGGACAGTTCCTTCTGAGTTGGAAAATCTGGCAACACTCGTATTTTTAGACATGTACTGCTGAGTGTGACAATCTGGTAATACTCATAACTTGAAACATGTAACTCAGAGTGGGACAATCTGGCAACACTCAATCATTGAGACAGGTACTGCTTAGTGTGACAATCTTGTATAATTCACTACTTGAGACATGTCCTTTGAGTGGGACAATCTGGTAACACTCATACCTTGAGACAGGCCCCTCTGAGTGGGACAATCTGATGACACTCATACCTTGAGACAGGTCCATCTGAGTGTGACTATCTGGTAACTCTTGTACCTTGAGACAGGTCCTTCTTAGTTGGACAAACTGGAAACTCTCGTACATTTGACAGGTGCTGCTGAGTGTGGCAATCTGGTAACACTTATACCTTGAGACAGTTACTGGTAACACTTGAACGTTTAGACAGATATTTCTGAGTGTGACACTCTGTTCCGGCATTGCAGTTTTCCATTTTTGCTGGACCACTGCGTGTGGCGCTGCTCCTAGGGAGCGGCCGGAAATAAGCTCCTCGCTCAGTACCGCTTCTGCAGATTGTTTGCCAGGTACACTTGTACCTTGAGACAGGTACTTCTTAGCCTGACAGTCTGGTAACACACATACCTTAAGACAGATGCTTCTGAGTATGACGAATTGGTAAAGGATCTTTCGTTAATTACGTCACGCTCAGGGAGCGAGGGGGTGGTCTATTATTTGTGACACTTTGTGAAGGGGGAGAGGGGGTTGGGGGGGGGGGGGTAATTATGTGTGACGTCACGATTAAAAAAAAAAATTTATGTAAAATTTTCTAATTTTAGGGGGGGGGGGGGGGGGGGGTAACTATGTGTGACGTCACGATTAAAAAAAAAAATCTAAGTAAAATTTTCTAATTTTAAAAAACTTTAATCAATAAATGTTAAAAACATTAATTTGAGGTTTTATATAGGTCGTGTTACGTCACGTTTCCTTCATGCTGCCAATATAGCAGAAATCGCGTGTTTTTTGGGGTGTGGGCATTTATTAATGTTTTTTTTATTACTCGTGTTTACCTCCGATTACCAATTAAGCACGGATAGTTTGTCTCCTAGTATCTTGTGGAACGTTCTCGATTTGACGAGAAACGTAAACAATGTCTAAGTTGTTTCTGGAAAGCGTCTTACGCTGTTTATATAAGGGATTGACAGGGACAGAGATTCACGGAGATTGATAGAGAGATTTGTTGATAGATATTTTTTTAACTTTACGATACAAGTGTATTATTCTTTGAGTATTGAGTTGTGTTTATTCGTAATTCATCATTGTACCTCATTTTTGTGGCACACTGTACTAACTGTGTACCAGTAAACTTCTCATACTCTGTAAGTTGATGATTGTAATTATATTTTCTTTTGTCTTGTAATTATAATAACGCTTAAATAAATCTTATTAATTATATTAGTACTGTTTTGAGTGTCATATTTTTGCTATTGTATTTCTCAATGATATCGGCCTTTGTTAGGCCCTGTTTACAATAAGCCAATAACTTAAAACAAGAGGGTAATTTCTCACAATAGAAGGCATTGCGTAACAGAGGTCGAAAATCGAAAAATCACGCAAAATCAGTTGTGGCCATTAGATTTTCAACGAGTGGATGACTTCGTTATTTTTCGTCACAGTTTTCTAATAATAATACATTTTAAACCATTATGGGGAAAATGTTAAAGAATGAAATACAACGTTACTTTAATTATGAACATGTTACGTCTGTTCTGATTTTTTTAGGCGTCACTTGCCATTTAAAAGGGAGGGTGGGGGATCTAAAAGGTCATTTTTTTGTGAGACATAATTTTCGAAAGCTCCCTAACACTCGTTTCATTAATTGTCATTAACAGATTGTCGGGACAGTATAAAAAATTGAATTTTTATAAATAAATTAATCCTATTTTAAATGACAGGAAATTTGAATACCGTCCCAGGCCAGGAAATGACGATAAGGAAATTTATGTCGGTCTAGTGCGCCCAAGGAACTTTGATTCTCGACTAACACTTGAAATGTCCGGACCAGTAGATGCCTTAAAGGGTAACTCTAAATAACTAAAACCAATCGTTTACTGATTCCGCCTTATCCATTAACATATAATACTATTGTCATAAGCAAATGTCACGTGATCATGACGAGAAACAGGTGTTCAATATAAGTATGGATCTATATCGCATGTGATAAATGTGAATTGTTGATCACGAAGAATAGTTAGTGTCATGATCCAAAGGGTTTGAAAAGCAGAGAAATCAAACGTAACGTGAAAAGACAACGGCAACACTGCTGTTCATCCAGTGCATCCTGGCCTATTGACCTCTTCTTGACTCAGTATTGTTAACGTGTAACGTGTAAAGACAACGGCAGCACTGCTGTTATTTTGTAAATCATGACCTATTGACCCAGCTTCACTCAGTATTGCCAATGGATTAAAATGGCAAAGCGGTTTCAGTGCGGACGACGAAATGCGAAACCCAGTTTCACTTAAATCAAAAATAAGCGCATGCCAAGGCAATTGCCCCTGGGGGGTCTTTGCAACCCTGATTTGAGATCCACTTTGCTCCCTTACAGGGAGAAGCAAGTTACAAAAATGTCATCAAACACAATGACTCTTGTCCGCGAAAATTCCCTTGAAGTGTTCGATACATTAAAAAAAATCATATGAAAATTATTTGTCGAAAAATTGGTGAGGCAGACTAACTGTCTTTAGAGTACAATCTTTCAAACAATTTCTATGTGCTAGTTCAATGTGTGTAACGTCCAGATAATTTTATGAAATGTGCTTAACCTTAACAACAGCGGGATGATATACATATATATTGTTTAATACTACATGACAATATTTAAAGGTAAAAGATCCACATTTATATATTGCATCAAAACTTTAACATTAACTACTTGTAAAATCTGTTTATTCAGATTTTTTTTAAAAAATACAATCCTCTATTTAAAGACTTCAGTTTATTTTGTGGAATTTTAAGAAAATTATTGGAGTGTTAAATTTTTGCAATGTGCTGGTGTGACTGCATTTTTATTGTTAGTGACAGCGTTTGACAGAAATATTATGAGATCATGAGAATCAAACAACACATATTTTAATACGCCATCTCGTAAACAAATTACAAAATCAGAACAACCAACTGATTCAAGAACATTTGAGCGCTGTGACCATGCTAAAATTGCATGGATTCAAGCTTATTTAAGTATTCGTAACAATACAATACAATACAACTGTAGACAAGCCGGCAACATACATTGCGATTATCCATGATCTTGGAGAAAGCCGAGAACTTCGTTGACACACAAAGGCCAGACGAATATAAACTCAAGAACCTAAAGCCTGTTCTAACCACACAATGATTCATCAAACACCTTGTTAAATACAAACTGTGATTATGAACAAAAACATACACAACGACTGAAAACAGTATGTGCAATGCAATCAAAACAATGAGAGCATCGAATCTTATGAAATATAGACATGATAGAGAAAAAACACATTCAACAGTCAACTAAATTATATCTTTATAGCTAGGTTTGTGCGTTACACCTATTTTAACTTTGCTTATGTATGAAACTATGATAGTCACACTGTTCTGCTTGAGACTTACACCCATGTTAAATGTAATCGTATCAAAACTCAATCTTAAATAATTTATTTTAAATCCCTTTTATTTTTCCAAAGACATTGACTTAATAATTATAAATTGGGTTGTGTTTATTTTTAACATTTAATTTCTTGAAATAGTATAAATCTAAAAGTGTTTTAGTTTAGCATTTAAATAATTTACATGGTATAAATCTGGATGTGTTTTAGCTTAGCATTTAATTTCTTTACATAGTACAAGATGGGCTGGTCCACTGTTCCAGTATTAAACAGAAACTCGTCCCTCTCCCCCATAGATAGCGACGAGGCCATGACATGCAATTCAGGCTCATACCAGCAAGAAGCCAGTATAGAAGCTGCTCATTCCTGCCCAAGACAATCAGGAACTGGATCAAGCTTTCAAAAGGAACGGTTGAGGCGACAACATTAGACACATTTGTGTCTATTGCCTCAAGCCTTCAAACCCCCATTGCATGATTTCCTCACAAAGTGGCACTGGAAATCAGTGAAATATCCTCATCAACACAAGGCACAGAAACATTGCTAATTCCCTCTTCATGCATAGGAGCCAAAATGATCAATAAATTGATCGTGGGCCCTTAATATATAGAAGAACAAGAAGTATTAATATGGATGTATTTTAGTTTAGCATTTAATTCCTTAACATAGTATTGTTTTAAAATGCAAAAAGTAAACGTTGACAACGTGCATTAAAAAATATTTAAATGTGGATTTTAACAAATTGGGAACGCTGTTAAGATGGTACTATTTTTTCATTATAAAATGTCCTATTGAAAAAAAATTGTATTCCCCCCCCCCCCCTACATTAAAATGCAAAAAAGAAACGTTGACAACGTGCAATAAAAAATATTTAAAAGTTGATTTTAACAAATTGGGAACGCTGTTAAGATGGTACTATTTTTTCATTATAAAATGTCCTATTGAAAAAAAATTGTATTCCCCCCCCCCCCTACAGAGACCGACACTTACTATTCTGCGTTAATCTTAAAACTAGATGCTGCTCTCGAGTGTATCCACAGGCCATTCAGGATTTACGTAATTGCCAACGTGGAATATCCAGGTGAAGGAGAATATAAATGAGATCTGTAATATGCTAGTCAGTGGAAGTAATCATGAAACATTATATCCAGATGAGTCAACATATTAATGATATCTTTTATATCCAGGTTATTTGAAGTAATAATGAGTTATGTTATCACCAGATGTGTGGAACTATTAGGTGGAAGGAAGTAAGATCCGTTATATCAAAGTGAGGCGAAGTTTTAATGAGATTCTTTTATCGGGTGATTAGAAGTAGTAATGAGATCTGTTTTATTCTAGTGAGAGGAAGTGACAATAAGATCTATTTTATCCAGGTGAGTGAAAAGTAGTAATTTAAAAAAAATATATTCAGTTGAGGGGAAGTATTATTAGATCAATAATATCCGGATGAGAGGAAAAATGTATATGAGATTTATTTGATCCAGATGTATCAAGTCCAAGTATATTAGCACCGAGACAAATAAGTGATCATTGAATCCAGTTATGTGTGAATCGATTCCAAGCATGATAGTGTCGTGTCCAACTATGTAAATGTCGAACACTGCTGTTTAAATTAGAGATATTTGCGAGGTTTCGTTGGTGTTTATTGGCAATTCTATCAAATACTTTAAAATTCTATAATATATTCACAAACTGCCATCATTTTAAAAAAATCACTCTTAGACGAATATCAAACATGAACGATGATATCACACAATAAGAAAATAGATTCCTGTGGACAACTGAATATTAAGTAAAATTCATTGTTCTATTAAGTGAGTTACCTATTCATTTCTTAAACCTGGGTCTAAAACTCGCGGACCGCGGGCCATTTGAGGCCCTCAAGATTAATGCCTGACAGGAAATGTTAGTGTTTGTGCAACCCGCGATTTTTCCTCATTGTCATATCTATAATGTGACCCTCCAAGACGGTTTCAGTGGAACCTCACCGACTAGCCTAATTCTAATTTCTATTATGTTTGTGTAGGCTTGGACGTTGATTATAATGGTCAAACCGTTTTAAAATTGGACCGAAAAATATTCTTTAAACAAACATGGCTAAAATGCGGTTTTGAGAAAAGAAATGTTCGACTATTATATATCCATGTATCAAAAGTTTTAAAAATTCAGTTAGTTGGAAATGCACAACCATAATTGTGCAAATTGTAGCAATGTTGACCATTAAAATAGTCGCTAATATGTACGAGTGATGAGTGAGGGAAATTTCGAACCTTTCAGCTTGGTTGCTTTAAAACTAGGGTTAGTTGAAAAGGCTTTTTCTACGATAAACAAATCAAAATTCATTCTCTATACACAATAGCATCTTTCTTCACATCAATAATTCATAAATATGACTTGCTCCTGGCATCTGCTTGAAAACTTTTTAGTTTTAAAATCGCTAGTGGGAATCGCAATATTTGTATTTTTATTTATTGTTTTGTTTCTCTTTGTTTACCAGAAGCTGATAATTTTCAAAGCATTTATTAGTTGAATACTTTTACTTTAGAATCACCGGGAATTGTATTTTCTAACTAAGGAAATAATGCCGTTAACAATGATACGTACTGTGACGGCCGGGTCTACTTGTGGAGTTTAGGGATTACTAGATGCTCAATATTCGAATTTGATTGTCTTCCTCGCCAAATTGTTGGAACAAACTAGCATAAGTATGTGCAGTGATTTAGTGTTGCTTTAGCCTAATTAATGTACATTCATTTGATGTTACTAAAACTGTAGAAAATGATTCTTGATTTAATAGCCAAATATTCATGTTACCAACAATCTTTTTTCAACGCTAGCGCAAAACTTGCTCTGATGACATACAACTGAAACCATAACGGACGGTCACATATTACATTATTATTTTAAAGTGTCCAGCACTTAAAAATAAAGCAACGTATAATTTGTAATCGTTTCTTTTTTGTTTAACACTTGATGCGGCCCAGTCTCACACAGACTCTACCTCCAGCGCTCCCACGCCACAACATTTCAGCTTTTCGCCCCCTGTTTTAAACGCAGGCGAAAAGCTGAATGTTTAATGGTGATTATTAATCAATTGAAAACATGCGTTGATTCATCATGTATTTTTGTGCAATAGATATATAATTAAAACAATATGATGTATTAGTTAATGCAAATACGATAGGTTAAATGTGTAACTGGTATTGAGATACATTTTAAAATAGTTATATTTTTTTACAACAAAAACAACAGTTTTTGATTATTTAAAAATGGTGTTGACATTGAATTAGATTAAAATGATGTGAATAGTTTAATTTTATTTCAGGCCCAGATCTTGAAATGCAGAACAGGCGCAACACTTTGTATGGAAATACATGGTCCGAGGGTAGCGGCACTTATATTATAATTCTTTATTCACATAAGGAGATGAGGACGCTGGAACGGTAAATACTGATTTTTTGTAAATGTAGTTTAATAATATAACATCCACTGCGATGTAGTAATGGTATACAAAGCTTACCCTGATGTCTTTACTATGACCTGATTTCATTTTAATTTACTCAGATGTGTCTACTTTGACCTACTTTCATTATAGTTTACTATGATGTATCTTCTTTGACCTACTTACATTATAGTTCACTCTCATGTATCTAATTTGACCTACTTTCACTATAGTTTACTCGGGTTTGTTTCATTTTCCACCTATTTACATTATAGTTTACTCTGATGTGTCTAAATTGACCTACTTTCATTATATTTAACTCTGATGTTTCTAGTTTGACCAAATTTCATTTTGGTTTATACTGATGCATCTACTATCATCTATTTTTAGTGTTATTTACACTGAATGTGTCTACTTTCACCTACTTTCACTATTTTACGCTGATTGGTCTACTTTCACCTACTTTCATTATAGTTTACTCTGATCGGTATAATTTCACCTCCTTTCATTATAGTTTACTCTTATGCGCCTCCTTTCATCAAAATTTCATTATAGTTTACTCTGAATATGGGGTCTTAATTTGTTTTGGGATCACAATATTTTTTAATGTAATGATATTACACTCGGGAAAAAGAACGGCTACATTTACTTTTAAAATACATTGATACGAATTAAGAAAACATAAGGCAATTGCATTGACAAACGGTTTGTACATTTACATGTATAGGCCTACCAGTACCTGAAAAGACATTCCAAATCCAACTATTTTACACAGCCATTTTAAATAAATATTTAGTGGCGTAAATAAAAATGGATCATAATTTTCTTTCAAAATATGCAAATTTTTTTTTGCGAAAAGTAAAAATCATTAAAAGGATGGTTTATATTGTTATGAAATTAAATCTTTTATAAAAGTGAAAATAGTTAAGAGATTCATCTTTAAATATCTCTAAATATAACATCACAGTTTTTTTGATAATATAGCAATGAAACAAGGCAAAATTTGCTTAATATTTCTATGAAGATACCATTATATGAACTTCCTTTAATGATATAGATGTTTAAAATGGTCAATATATTTTAGTGTAAAATTTAAGGTCAATTTGTGTCTATAATTTTAAACTATTTCATTTTAGTTCAGAAATGCGAAAGGGATAGAGAAAAAATATTATTCAAAGCTAAATGATTTTGAGACGGAAAAATCAATACATACATTTCTTTTCAAAAAATAAATAATGCTAATTACCTATTTCTTTAATGTGCATTTCAAGGACTTGTTTTTTATGAGCACACAAAAGATCAAGACTTGTTTGATTTATATAAATAAAATGTGGATTGTTTGGTGTTGAGACTTACAAATGGCAGGTAGAAAGTATCACAAAATGCCTACAATTATTATCAATGTAACATCGGGTCATATGTTCTTGTTATATAAGAAGGAGCTAAGGTCACCAAGTAATAGCACACACTATAACAAAATTACGAGACCAGATGTTCGAATTTTCCTGAGGTGTCTCATAAAAGGAGATTGGCAAAGCCATTTCAACTGTTTGATAATATTATTAATTTGAGAGCAAAGTAATCTAATTTTTTTTAAATTACAGTAGTTTAAGTATTAAACTAAAAATGAGATTTCATTTTTATAAAAAAGTATTATATCTAAAATATACCTACAATATTAGTATAATATGCTTTTTATCCAAATATGATTGATATTGCTTTAACTTTATTTTAATAGGATCTTGCCGTATAAATGCTAAAACGATTAAATCTAAATAAAAGTTACAATCCCAAATCACAACCAAATCTGCGGAATTAACTTTTCTTGATTTGAAACACGTGACGAAAGGATAATTTTTTAAGTTTATAATTTTTTAAAAACAAATGTGATTCTTTGCTTTTTTGTTCCTAATTATAAAAGATAAAATTAGAATTTAAAGTAAAAAGAATAATTAAAAAAGCAAAATGCTGATCAAACTAAATTTAACAATTTTTAACAATATTTCCCGATTAATGGTGTAGGCTATATATATAATTGTAAATTATGTCAAAACTATTTATATAACAATTTTGTGTTGTATTTTTTTACATTTTGATATCAGCACATTTACACATGAATATGATATAGATAGAACTTTGCTATGGATTTAAATATAGATAGCATTATTCTTTAAGTACACAGAATAAGAGATTTTTTTTTTGTGATATATAAACGAAGAAAATTGGGGAGTTAAAATTGGTTTGGACAACATCATTTTAATATAGTTATGGGTTTTGGCAAAGGTTCCGATATGGTGCTATAAATGGGGCTACTTAATAAATCACAAAATACGCCACAGAAGGTGGCTGGGCATCAGGTGATGTAGAAAACAATGGCGTAGCTAGGGTTGGTGTGAACCGTTCGATAAACTCATGGTGTCCTCCCCTAAACTTACATAATGGATATCTTCTCGTTAAAATAAGTCCATAATACAACAATGAGAAGAACAAAAACACATAAATCGCTTGTGATGAGTTCAATGTATTTAAAAACTGTAACGACGTTAAATTATAGTTATTTTTACATCAAATTTGCTTAATTTAAATTGTCTTCCAAGCAGCAAACCTGCAAATCACTTGATCAAATCAATGTTGTTAACTGTATAAACTTCATGGAAGTTTAGGGTGGGGAGGGGGGGTGATACACTTAGTCTACCTGACCGGGTGAAACCAACACTAGCTAATCCACTGATTACTAACCAATATACCAGGCGTTGTCCGGTATTGCATTCGGAAAAAACAACATCTTCTGCAACCGTTTAAATAACATTGAAATTAAGCGCCAAATTAAAAAAAAAAACTTTAATAAAATATTTCTTTTTCTCCAATATAAACACATCTAAAACAAGTTTATAACTTTCGTTCTTCTATGGGATCCCCATCCCAGAGAGATTCCAATCGGATCCCGTTTCCCAATGGGATCCCGTTTTCCGATTGTTTCCCGTCTAGAGCAGGGGTCTTAACTCGTGGCCCGTGGGCCATTTTCGGCCTGCAAGACGATATTTTGTGGCCCGCTACCTGACAGCAAAGTTAAGTGTCAATGCGTTCCGCACGTTGTCCACATTCTCATATCTATAATATAGACCCTCCGCAACGATTTCAGTCAAATATCACCGACTAGTCTAATTCTGATTTTTATTATCTATTATTATGAATGTCTATAGGTTTTGACGTTGATTATATTGTTAAAAACCGTTTCCAATTGGACTAAAAGGCTTTATTTGATAGCATTTTATGAGACAAACATGAGAAAACACGCTTGGAATATTGTATATGCATTATCAAAAGTTTAAAAAGTCAATGCGTAATACACAACTAAAACAGTGTAAATCGTAGCAATCTGACACAGTATCAAACAATCCCTATTAAAATTGACGCTAGTGTGTTGCAATGACCAGTGACGGAAGTTTCGAGCCTATACACATGAGTATCCATATTCAAATACCAACGTGTACTGAACTCATAATATCCATCCCCATCGGGCAATACACTTCTCTGTCAGTATTACAAAATCGTTGGATTTAAAAATAATAATTTCCTATCCATTTAGGGTCGATCTAGATTTTTCTAGAAACTTCTATAGTTTAAAAAAAGCTATATCTATAGCATTTTTAAACCAATCTTAATAGCACAAATTTTAAATCTATAATTTATCGCATTGATTTTGAGAGCCCCCCTCCCCCTAATCTCAGACATAACTAAAATAGTACTTTATTAAATTGGCCCCAATCGGGGCCCCTGTATCAATTTAAATGTACTATAGTTGTAGTAGTAAAACCCAAACATTGTTTATTTTAATGCGTATTATAGAACGTAGTTAGTATTGCGAAATTAAAATAAAATTTGTTTGATCTAAATAATAACACCAATGACATCATTGCACGATTGCCTATTTTAGCCACAGCTCCAAGTTATTTTGAGTTTATAACCGCGCGTAACAAAACTGATAATATATTTTCTCTTTCTTAAAAATAAAATTAATAAAAATAATAGCTTTTTAAATGAATAACATTTTCTAAAATTTTAATAAAACTTTGCTTTGTACTTTTAACTTATTAATACGTTTTTACTTTGTATTCTTTCTAAAAAAACTTTTATGAAGTTATAACAAAATTTAAAAAACTAGACCTTTACATATACTTTAAATACGAAAATGCTACGATCGATCGATCGATCGATCGAGTAGGTAGATAGATAGATAGATAGATAGATAGACAGATAGACAGATAGACAGATAGACAGATAGACAGACAGACAGACAGACAGACAGACAGACAGACAGACAGACAGACAGACAGACAGACAGACAGACAGACAGACAGACAGACAGACAGACAGACAGACAGACAGACAGACAGACAGACAGACAGACAGACAGACAGACAGACAGACAGACAGACAGACAGACAGACAGACAGACAGACAGACAGACAGACAGACAGACAGACAGACAGACAGACAGACNAGATAGATAGATAGATAGATAGATAGATAGATAGATAGATAGATAGATAGATAGATAGATAGATAGATAGATAGATAGATAGATAGATAGATAGATAGATAGATAGATAGATAGATGGATAGATGGACGGATGGACGGATGGACGGATGGACGGATGGACGGATGGACGGACGGACGGACGGACGGACGGATGGACGGATGGACGGATGGACGGACGGACGGACGGACGGACGGATGGACGGACGGACGGACGGATGGACGGATGGACGGATGGACGGATGGACGGATGGACGGATGGATGGATGGATGGATGGATGGATGGATGGATGGATGGATGGTTGAATGGATGGATGGTTGGATGGATGGATTGATGGATAGATTGATTGATTGACTGATATTTTATTTTTTGATCTCGTTCCCCAATAGGAACCTGTTCCTCTAAGAGATGATGCTCAGTACGATTTTGTTGGAATAGCGTTTTTAGATCACATTATAGGGACTAAAACCCCTTAGAACAATATAAAACCTTTTGGAACATTCTAGTTTAAATTAATATACTCCTTTAAACTTGTAAAAAAAAATCTTTTCTAAGTAATTATTTTTTATTTTGAAATCGTATACAAGTAGATTGCACTACTATAACTATAGTACATTTAAACTAAAATATGTGCTCCGGTGGGGCCTATTAAAAAATTACCGTTTTTGTTATGTCTGAGATAGGGGGCCCTATAAAAATCATTAAGATAAGTTGTGGAGTTAAAATATTTAAAATTTGTCTTAATAAAATCTGTTTAAAAATTCCATAGTTTTTTTTTTAAATTGTGGAACTTTCTAGAAAATTCTAGATCGGCCCCAAATGGATTGGATATTTCTAGTTTTAAATCAACCGATATTTTAATACGAACAATTAAGTGTATTCTACCACGTTAGGAATAAATCTATAAATTCCAAAAGAACCTATAGTGCTGTCTAAGCCAAATTTTATTTATATTGCTTATAAAAGAACAAAGAAATGAAAATTCCCCGGCCCCTGAGAAATTGATATTATGAGCTCAGTACCATTCAGTATTTAAAAGGGGATAATAAATTGTATGTTTTCTAAGTTTGGTCAAGATCCATCCATTCATGTAGGAGTATTTTTAGTAGTTTGTTTTACATAACTCATATAGGAAAAAACGACTTTTTTTGGCTCCCTGCCCTAAAACGAACGTTTTAAAAAGTCCACAACCCCTTAAGAGTTCCTTCCGGATATTGATGGATATTTGTGCCAAGTTTGGTCAAGATCCATTAATCTATTTCAAAGCCTTTGTGGAACAAAGCCACAAATCCACACATTTTCGCTCATATATATATATATATAATATATTTCAGCTGGTCTGACTGCGATGTTTTTCAGCTATACCAAGAAGAAACAGCCACAGCTCGTTCTGTGTCGTTGTTTGAAGCTTATGAAGGTAGAACATATTTAATAAATTTGTTCAATGCATTCGTTTCTCTAAGTGATGTTAATATGGATTTTTTTTTTTTTTTTTTGCAAAAAGATCTCAGTCTAAAAGTATGTTTTTACACAGGTAATAAGTTTTTAAATATGATTTCAATCTTCAATTATTCTAGTTTATTATTCTTAATAAGTTAATGCCGTTGTTTTATTCGGCAGACATATTTTCTGTTTTATAAATCTGTTCATGGTGGGCCTTCCGTCAACAATTTCTATACAATTTACCCCCCCCCCCTTGGCAACAACTGTAAACTTTCAGTGACTCACACCTAAGTAATTACGTCAACATTTTATTTGTATAACTCCCCCCCCCCC
>CAXITT010000034.1:1798276-1851740 GCA_964033795.1 Lymnaea stagnalis
CCCCCCCCCCCCGAGATATAGGTGAAAGAAACACTGAAAGCTAGCATTGTGTTTGTCGAGATTTGAGCGCACTTTCAGAGATAATTCAAGTCACATACGGTCCATCATTTGCTGCCTGTGGTTTCTTGTCTTCTCATTCTTCACAGTATTTTTAAGTATCGCCAACCACTGAAGCTTTTGGACGATAGGTTCGTTTTTATCCCTTAAATCAACAACAAAAGTACACGGCGTCCTGCTCATCGTAAAACAAAAGTCAATCTCGGGCCATCATTTCTCCTTTTGGCAGCCTCTTAGCATAGAAGTCCGGGTAGGATCAGCGGGCTTCTTTTAATTGGGAATATGTTTTAATCTTTCACTTGGACAACTCCAAGTTTTTATACATTAAAAACGTAAACCATCGGATATAATTCCTTGCCAAGATGCAGGTTTACTAAGGAGTAAGGATAACCCCCATGGGAAAAACTGTCACTTTTAGAAACTGCTAGAGTTTCCAGAAGGCAATCACCATCTGAGACCTGCACTATTCATTCCTTTGTTTAACATTTTGAGGCTTGTTGGAGATTTTCTTCGCGTCTACAGGATTGTAATTGGGAGTTGCTAATTTTAGCTTGACTTAATGACGTAACTAGGTGCTGTGCTACCCGAGTTGGTTTTTAAGATCGGCCGATAGACCACCGAAAAATACTAAATAGTACATAAAAAACAATGCAACCCCCAGGTCTGGGGCTTTTGGCTATCCAATGGTTGTACATGCCAAACTTGGACCACGAAATAATGGGGCTTTTGTCCACTCAAAGGTTGTACATGCCAAACTTTGACCACGAAATATGGGGATATTGGCCATGCATAGGTTGTGCATGCCAGGCTTGAAACACGAGATATGGGGTTATTTCCACGCCATAGATTGAAAAATCAAACAACATATTATAATTATATATTATATATAACATTTTTTTGCATGGTGGGGGGAGGAGTTTCTAAAGTTGAAATAATTAATTTCTGATTATTGATTAGATAAGATAAAATAAGATGCATTTATTAATCCAAATAAATAAAAATTTGTTGTGATTGCACCGCACACATTGTTTTGGAAAGTCCCTGAGATTTTGCTGTTATCCAAAACTGATCAGCAAAGCGTTTGGTGAATCATAAGTAATCAGAATATCTGAATTGTTTTTGAAAGAATCATTGCATTTTCAGAATAACTGTTCAATTTTTCAGTATCGCTGTGGGGTCACAATAGATGTTAAGCTTTTGAGTTCAGTTTTGCATTTTGTAATAGAGCATGAGTTCTTTCGAACTGAATCCACGGCTTTTAAACTTTTATGGATGGTCATAATCTCTGTGGCCGACTTGTCTTTGGTTTTTTGCCTCGACCTCTACCATTGTACAAGATGGCTGATGCGTGGGTTCCAATATGGCGGACGTGAATTAGGCTCAAGACCACGACTGCCAATGCCATTTAACCGCTGAGGATCACGATAAACACACGATTATCTGTCTAAAAGAAAATATTTCACATTTATCACGCCTTGAATTCCAAAGAAATCATAAAAAAATTTAAAATTTTCTAAAATCTGAAAAAAATAAGCATATATGCAATCAAGTCACCAGCAGAGCGGCGCCCAGGAATAGCACCAAATCAAAAATAAAAAAATGGAAAATGTTCAATCTGTTCGTTTTCAATGTACAGTTAGTATTAAATGCAAACAACAAGATAGGGACCGACCAAATTTAGGCTTCGGTTTCGGCGCTGAACGTGACCATTTTATATTTTTTGGCCAAGTTTCTGTAACTGAAAAGTAACTTTCAGCTTAATTTCGGTTTAGGCCGAAAGAAAAAATTAACTTTCGATTTATTTTCTATTCCGGCCGAAATTAAGTTTGACTTTCGGCCGAAAGTGACTGAGGATTTTGGTCATCTTCCAGAATTCAAACGGTCTGTCCGTCTCTACGGCGACAATCTGATATTCAGCGCTGTCATTGTATGTTATATATGACTAATACTCAGCGAAAGCGACATATAAAAACTAATTAAGCGAGATTTAAGAACAGGATAAACGATCTTAAAGAACAAAGTAAGCAATATTAAAGAACAAACTAAGCGATCTTTAACAGAAAATTAAATGTTCTTTAGGAACAAACTAAAAGATCTTTAAGAACAAACTAAATGCTCTTGGAGAAAAAATATTTATCTTTAAGAACAAACGAATCGATCGTTAGGAACAAAATAAATTATCTTTAAGAACAAACTAAGCGATCTTTATAAAAAACTTAGCGATCTTCAACAACAAAATAAGCGAGCTTTAAGAACAAACTAAGCGATATTTGAGAACCATGATCAGAACAACAATTTTAAGAGACCTGTGTTAAAAAAAAAACTTTCGCCACCAATGGGTTTGAGGGAGGTTGCTCTCCGAGCGAAATAATTACGTCACCAGCACGGAAAGACTAGGGTGTTGTTACTAGGTTGAATATTAATACAGTGATATCTTGCAGGCTATTTATGAAAACACAAAGCATCAGTATTACGAAAACAGCGAAACATTGTGGTGATATTTTCATAGCATTAATAACATATATTTAGGTGGCAATTGGCTCTATAGAGCCACAATAATTATTGTAGGTATATGTTCTAGGTTGTAATTATATTATAAAAGCAAAGGGCACTAAAGAGTCTATTTTGCAGCAATTTTGCCTTTCCCCCATTTTCTTCTACAATACTAATTTAAAAAAAAAATTTTAATGCAATTTAAATTACTTTTATATTAGAATCGTAAAATCGAAAGGATTCATGAGATCAAGGGTCCCAAACTTAATCACCAGGGGGGTGGGGCGCAGGAGGTAGAGTCTGAGTGAGTAAGACTGGGCCGCATCAAGTATTGCACAAGAAAGCGGTTACAAATTAGATAAAGTAAAACTGTTAAAAAAAAAAATTTAATGCAATTTAAATTACTTTTAAATTAGAAACGAAAAAGCGAAAGGATTCATGAGAGCAAGGGGCCCAAAATTAATCACCAGGGGGGGGGGGCGCAGGAGGTAGAGTCTGAGTGAGTAAGACTGGGCCGCATCAAGTATTCCACAAGAAAGCGATTACAAATTCGATAAAGTAAAACTGTTACAATCTGCTCAACCTTTATGAATAACAAATAAAAACATTAAGGGTTCTCAAGAACTAGGATTCACTTTCTTCAACCTAATCAATGTTGCCAGAGACCTGGCAGCGCTTCTTTTTACACAGCTGAGCAGTTGTTGTTTTTTGAGTGATGAAGCAACTGTGACCCTCAGAATTGCTTGAAGATCCTCATCAGTATGTTTGGCCTTGAACTTTGGCTTGTTAAAATGCATAGTGGAAAAGAGTTTTCACACAGTTAGGTACTCCCAAAAAGTCATATGATCCGCTTGAACAACTTACAAATGTCAGGGAAAGTGGATGGTCATGCATTAAAATGTCCATGATTGTCTATTTTTACATTCAGCTCCCCCCGTGGGCCAACTTGCATATTAAAAGAACAAAAAAGGATCAGCATAAAGCTGATAAGTGGCTGTCTGTGTTTTGAAGTCTAAAAATGTGATCAAATTATTTCTGTAGCTTTGCAAATGGCATCCTTATAGTTACTACTACTTAGTTATTACTGAATTGTGTGCCAGAGTCCATGAGGAGTTTGCAAGTTGGAAAATGAAAGAGGTTTCTCTAAGAACCATAACACAATTTTGTGAAGAATGTCCTGAAATTGTCATTGGCAACACTAACAAGCTACCCCTGGTCTTGTAACTTCTTGTTGAGAACATTCAGCATCTGTGTAATGTCAACAAGAAAAACCAAGTCCATGAGCCATTTGCGATCACTTACTACATGAAAAAACCACCCCATCCTTCTCCATAAAGGCTTTAAATGCTAAATCGTGTTAAGCCGTAGACAGGAGCAGGCAATATTTATGAATTATTGATGCAAAGGAAGCAGCTATTGTAGGTATAATGAGTTTTGATATTTTATCGTAGTAAAGGCCTTTTTGACATCTCGTTTTTAAAAGACAATCCTACTATATAGAGCAGAAACTTGGAAAACAAGTATAGACCTTCATAAACGCATGCCTTAGAAAGATCCTGAACATCAAATGGCCAAATATCATCAACAAAGATATACTAGAAAGGACTCACCATGTGCCCATCGACGAAGGCATTTTTAAAGAAAAGATGGAAATGGTTAGGACATACTCTCCGAAAAGCCCCCAAAACCATCACCAGACAATTCCTAATATGGAATCCACAGGGAAAAAGAAAGAGAGGAAGGCCAAAGAATACACGAAGACCATGATAAATGGAGAATTCTTGAGGATGGCCTATTCCCCAGACTGGGTAAAAAGGCATAAGAAGAAGATTTTTAAAGTGAGCCAGCTGACAGGCTGGGAATTTCTCTCACTCGTAAACACTAGCGGCAATTTTAATATGGATCCTTTGATAATGTGTGAGATTGCTACGATTTACACAATTATTTTTGTGCATTACCCGCCAACTTATTTGTAAAAGCTTTTCTAAAAGCCACACTCTTTGCCATGTTTGTCTCATAAAAAGCTATAAAATAAAAACTTTTATTCCGATTTTAAAATGGTTCTTACCATTATAATCACCATAAAAAAATAAATAGAAACATTTTAAAAAATCAGAATTAGACTAGTCGGTGAGATTCGACTGAAACCGTCGCGGAGAGTCACGTTATAGATATGAGAAGGGGGGAAACACGCCGGCGCTTTAACACTAAAACTTTTCTGTCATGTAGCGGGCCGCAAAATATCGTCTTGCTGGCCCCAAATGGCTCGCGGGCCGCAAGTTTGAGACCCCTATATAAGATGTTTATTTTTTTAATATTCACGATTATCTCCTTTTTATAAAAAGAATGTAAACATTAATACTTTCACCCATGCCCATCATTTTCGATGTATGCAGAATGTATGCGGGAACGAATGTCACAATATCTAAACTTTTCATCTTCAGCTTCTGTTTTGGGCCGAAAGTCATTTTGAAACTTTCTGCATATTTTCCGTTTCGGCCGAAATCAGAAAATCACGTTCGGTTGGTTTGTACAACAAGGTCTATCCTGTAAAGTGTATTTTTCAATTCACTAGTGAATTACAAAAAAAAAAAAATACAATGAATTCAATCAATTTGCACAAATGACAGCTGTTTTCATTATTTCATTAATTTCTATAGATTAAAAAAAAAGCCTGAAGATTTCATTAATATGAATCATTGAAATTACCATATTTATTTTAAAAGATATTTTAAACTTGGTGTAGGCTTATAACTGTAAAGATACTTTCTGTTTTTAGAGCTAACTACCGTTCTAGAGCTAATAAAGATATTACAGAAATTTAGAGAGAAAGAGAGAGAGAGAAAGATATATATATATATGTATATATATTTATATATATATTTAAAGCCCTGGTGTAAGGTAACGGCTTTTATTTGAACAAATATCAAAAACTGAAGTAAGAATCGCCAAACATCATCCCTCGAAAGTATTTTTTTAAAGCAATAGACAATCAAATCAGCATAAATTTACTTATTAAAATTTGATACTACTAAGAAAAATGCTTTGAAAAAAAAAAAAAAACATTATTATCAACAGAATGTGGGAAATTCGAATGCCCTGCCGTACCAGGCAATGAAAATCCACTTTCTTTGATGGGAGAATACAAAGCTTCTTCAGAGTTTCTACCCGAAATGTCAACCAATGAAAATCTCCCTAACAAAGTCAACGTAGTCACGCCCAGAGTTTCGCGAAATACCCCTCCGTCTCAGGTTAACACAAAACTCACGACGGTGAAATCAGGGAGCTTTGTCCACTTCGTTGCTATCTCACTGCTGACAACCACCGTCCTGGTCTCAATCGGTGTGTTACTAAAATAATGGAAATTATTAACGTTTTGATCAAAACTCGAATCCTAATTTAAAGTTATCATGATTCTTACCATATCTTAATAGAAATCTTCAAAAAATTTTCTTTACGCAAAGTTACGGGCATTGTCAGAATATCTACAGTAGATGAATGTCTAAAGATGAGCATTTGTAGAGACATGGTTAAAATGTCAATCCTCATAAAATAAAATATAAATAAATAAATACAAGTCACTCACATATTATGTCGCCTATCACACAAATGAAAGATATGTATTGAAACATATTTTTCCAATTACCAAATAGTTTATCAATTAAAAAAAATTAAATCGTATTTACTAACACACCTTATATTGGATCTATACAAGAAAACCCAAAATACTAAACTAATAAAGCAGCTATTTTATTATTATAAAATTACTTCTTAAGTTTTGATAAGAAAAGAGTAATAAGGTTTTAGTCCTTCAAGGTCTGTGCAATTTTCTAACAGCCCTAAATATTTTATTATACATTTTTAAACAATGTTGTTAAAATTTGATTTAATGATTATGTACATATATATGATCATGAATATTTTAAAATGCAAACATTTGATTCTATTTTGAAATATTATGTCTACACCTACACAATACTATTTATGTTTCAAATATGTCATCATAAGCCCAAATAGTTCTTTGTTGAGTATGTTTGCAAGTACACAATACTATTTGATTTTTTAATTTTTTACATGAACTGAAATATATATTTGTTGAATATATTTGCAGGAACATAATGTTGTTTTGTTTTGGTCAACATGCACACAGATACATCATTATTGAAGATGTATGCAAATACACACATATATATTTGTGCTTTGAATATATTTGCAGGTTTACATCGATATTTTGATTAAAAATATTATCACGCAACCATAATATCTTTTTTTAAATTTTGTTGACAGTACACGATGTTAACTTTGTTAAATATATTTAAAACCGCACACATGTATTTGTGTTTAATATTATTTATACTATACTTTTACAATTGGTTCTCTCGTGTATAAACTTATTTTACCACCACTTATTTAAACTTGTTATTTCACAAACCTGATTTTTATCATTAAGTCACTTCGGTTCACACGCATTACAAATAAATAAAAATAAATTATTGACACATTTTGATGTTGATTTGAAATTTAAATTTAAATCATAAAATCTAAATCATAATATTCATCAAATTTCAACCATCAAATTTGAATCCTAAAAATCATCAATTTTAAATTTAATTGATTATCAGAAAGCTATATCACAGTTACTTTAACTTATAAAACCGTATCGTTTAAATAAGAAAACGCATCATTTAAATAACCCACATTTTGTTAAGTACCACACTTTAGCATCAAAATATTTAGCTCACATGACGAAAACAGTTTGTTTTATTTCAATTTTTAATTATTCGAAACAAATTTTGTTCGTATTTTTGTGTCATTTAAATTTTTAATTATGCGAAACAAATTTTTCCGTAATTTTTTTTAATTTCAATTTTTAATCATGCGAAACAAATTTTGTTGATAAATTATGTTTATATGGATTCTATTTTAATATTCATTTCCGAAAATTTTAAACATGTTCTGTTTAAAACAGATGCGCATATAGTTTAATTCCAACCATTGGCAAACTTATGTCCTGTTGTTTTGTTGCTGTTTTTTTTTTTAATGAAAACAAGATGAACACATGAATCAACATGGGGTTTGCATAAAAAAAACGTGTACTCAGCATTTGCTCCAGGTTAAAAGGGGAGAAATAATCTGCTTTAAAATAGGGGGAGGTGAAAGTTGTACTCAACATTTGCTCCAGGTTAAAAAGAGAAAGATAATCTGCCTTAAATTAGGAGGGAGGTGAAAGCTACTTTGATGACTGTTAAGTATTGTTCATGGCATATCATTTTCATTTACACAAATAATTGGACAAGTGGTGTTTCCATGGGCAAACTTCAGCTAGGAGATATGTTTCACATTCAGATTATTTAACCATAGAAAATGGGGAGTGGTCTATGGAGATATATTTTTGATAAATTCATAATCAACAGGTTTAATTTGGCGTGTTACGGCGTCAATTTGGCAAAGGACAAAACGGCCTGACAAATAGGCCCTGTTGTATGTAATGGTCCCGTCAAGACGACCCCAAAAATTTGACCCCTGACAAAAAGGCCCCCTATAATTAGGCTCTCAAAAAAGGGGCGTGACAAAAGAGCCCCTGTCATTTAAGCCCTTGGCAAAATGGCCCCGGTTATTTAAGCCTCTGACAATATTGTTCTTACTGTAAATTTTATAAGTTTAGATTTACCATTATAAGGCTACATTCCATAAGGATTTGGAGAAGGCTTTTTTGATCGAGCTCCTCTCTGGACAATTTTCAAAATTGTCAGCTCGAGCTCCGCTATGAGCTCCGGAAGATTTAAGAAGGGGGGGGGGGCTTTAGCTTTTGGAGATGCTAAGTTAGTATTTATGGAACCGTATTTATTTTTGTCATTAAATCCATCTTATTTACTAGTCAATAAAAAGAGTAGGGCATCATAACTAAATGGAAGTAGTTTTTAAATTTTACATCCACTCACTTCCGTTCCATTCTTCTCAACTTTTTTTGTCAGAGCTGTTCGCCCACTATTATTATTTTCTTCCTTTTTTTAGGTAGGATACATATTGTATTATATTTTATGTAAATTTAATTTGTTCTTGTATACATTTTTTTTTTGTACTGATGAAGGCATTTGTCGAAACGTTTACATTTTTAATTTTTATTTCATAAAATCATCATTACAGCTGAACATATAGGCCTATTGTTTTATTTATCCATATTGGTTGTGTCTAATTAATATACTTTTAAATCTGTATCGCAGTCCAGCTCTCTTATGATTAGCTTATTTTATCAGACCATTTTAGGAACCCAATGACGGGCCGACGTGGTTGGCACCCCGGACAAGCTTAACTATGGCACCCTTTTAAGTATAATCATAAAAATGTGTGCAAGAAAAAAAACAAGGCTTAGGTAATGAGTTTATTATCTATGTTGTGTTTTAAAAAAAAAATGTTTTAATTTAATTGTATTTGGACAGTTTGAACAAATAGCCTACCCAGGACTTTATATTATAGGCTATAAATAGATAAGCAAATCTTTTTATGTCAATTTCAATTTTTTTTCCATGGCGCCCACATTAATTGATTTTTACTATTTTGGAAAATCGTTGATGGCCCCTTAAGCTCATGGCACGCATCTGCCCGAGTTGCCAATACCTTGAGCCGGCACTACAGGAACCATCCTTAGGTGAACGGTATGACCCTGCCAAATAATCAGTTTCACGTGTAAAATACAGGAAACATTTAGAAAAATGCAGGACTTGAGTTCTGTATGAACCTACATGTTCTTTGTGTACATTTAGTGCATATGTGCTCACGACAAGAATGGGGAAGCAGGGAATGACAGCTCAGCAGTGTGCAATGAGAGGGATGAACATAGTCCACTTGGAAATTATTATTATAGACCAGGGGTCTCCAAACTTTTCAGTCCGAGGGCCGCATTAACTATGAAACAGTAGTTCGCGGGCCGACTGCACACTCGAGCAGGGTTTCTTTCAGCATTAATTCGGGGGGGGGGAATATTTCCAGCAATTAACTGGCACTGCTGATATCATCACTGCACTCGAGGTCTAAATAAAAAAGAATCAAACATGGATGCTGTTTTTAATTATTTATATAATATTATTTCATTCAGTTAATGACCTGCAGCTGAAGTTCCTCTGGGCAACTGGCCACATCTGCTTCAATTGGGGTTTGAAAAAGTATCACTTCCTCTGCCTTTAAATCCAAGTCAGAAAATAATTTTAAAATATGTTTATTAAACATTGTTAGTGTTAAAGTTATTCTTTATAAATGTCTATGATTCAATATTCGCAATACTCTTAGTATGAAATTTTGGCAATAGTCAGTTGTATGAAATATTAGTTTCCTGTATGAAATATGGGTTAAATATTGTTAAATTTTGGGTCATATTTACCTTCATGAAATGTTAGCATTGTTCACTACTAAGAAATATTGGCAATTGTGGATTTTACGAAATTTTCTTAGTATTTACTTGAATGAAATATTTCTAAAAAGCTACATGTATGAAATATTGCTAATAGCCGCTGTCAAAACTTTTCAGATGTCAGAATCACAGACATTCAAGTAAACTTAAAACACAAACAACAAAACTAAAAATTTCCAACAGATTTGAGTCAAGTAAAAAATCTTGAGTGATTTATTGTTAAATTGTGTATTTGTAATTGTAATTAAAAAGGAAAATCATGGTGATCAAAAAAGTTCAAGCAACTAAAACATAACTGTCTGTTAACATTGTGTTGATCCAATTCATTTCATTAACACATTTCATCCCCCATAGAAATATAGTAAATAAAATTATCCATGTGTTGCCGTTATTTACCAGCACATAAAACAATTAATAACTTGTCAAAAGAAAACTTGTTTAATTTTCGGATTTTTTTATTGTAAGTACATAGATGGATCCAAAAAATCCTGTTTACAAAGATAGGGTCTTGAATAGATCCAATGATATATTTACAACATAGGGTATTGAATAGATCAAGGAAGTGGCTATTGGTACCCGGGTACCGTAAGTGAGAGGTTTGGATTAAAAAACTATTTAAAATTTGATTTCTGGGTTTGTAAGACAATATGAGAAATCAAATAAAAGGTAATTGAATGGACTATATGTTTGCGAACTTTCTTCTTCAGTTTAACTAAAATAAACGACCACAAATGACATCCAAATAGCACTGCGCCAAAATGGACCCAGACATGCAGCGCCACCATTGGCACCCAGGTACCATTAGACAGTTATATACAGTATCTGGAAGTACTACCAGAATATTCAAATCATTTCTCAAAGTTTATGCACAACTTGCTTCTTCAAGACAAATAGCTGGGCGGAAAATTATTTACTTAAAGAAAGATAAAGCTCATTTATTTTACACAACGGTAATGTACAGAAAAAACAAAATAAATAATAATATAGTAGAATGTCAATTTTTCTAATGACGACTATACGGAACATTAGTACTGGTAAACCAAACAGCAAGTCTTTTTTTTTTAAATTTTTTTTTTAAATGTGTGGCTGATATGGAGCATTAACATCCAAACACTGGAAAACAATTCGAGCTACTGTTGTACAAGCCAGATAAAATCTAATTATGTACTGTGCATTGAATAACTAGCATGGGATAATCAATCTACAAAATTAATATATATAAGAGAATACATTCCTGCAAAAAAAGTGCCACCAAATTTTGACAAAAATCGTTTTCTTGCAGAAAAAATTCAAGTCCTCGATAATTGTTTATTTCAATCATCTACTAAACATAAAACTATACAGAATCATACAATATATTGAATTCCATGCACCAACTTTTTTAAACCAACCTTTCTGTTGGGCTCTTTCCTTAATTGAAAAAAATTGATTTTCAAACCTTATTACATCATTAGTTCAGATAAATGACACTCCACTATATGTAACTTTTGAAACACACATAAGTATAAATACAAAATGAGTGACTACCGGATCTCTCTAGTTATACTCATAGTTAAAATATTTTTTATAAAATTATCTTCATGATAATTTTGTTTACCTTTTTTGTTTTAGAATAAACAAAAAATTATTTAGTTTTTCATTCATCAACCAGGTCCCAGTTTGATAGTTAAAAAAGCTTAAAAATTACAATGCGTTTACAAATTTAAAAAGAAAATTGCTTACATTTAAATAAATGATTTAAATAATTTACATAAATTACATTTAAATTAATCAATTCAAAAATAAATTAATGGTTAAGTGTCCTTACTTGGATTTCATCTTTTAAACCCACCAACCATATTTTAAGTACATTTATTTGTATTTTGGTATTTTTACATTTAATTTTCTGCTGCTAGTTTAATTTCTGTAAAATAATGAAAGAACCTTGATTTAAAATATAGCTATGTCCCTTGCTTATTCAGAGGGAGAGGGAACTGCTTGGACCGTAAAGGGTTAAATAAATTTAATTTAGCTTCACTCTGATTTGCTAAAATTTAATTAACCAAGCAGATATTAAACATTATTCAAAATCAATTTGAGTAAACTTTGAATGAGAGATATAATCTTAGCTATGGATGTAACAAACAAATTATTTTTTTATTAAAATGAGGCTCTTAAAAAAATATACCTCTAAATAGATAAGCAGTATAACATAAAAGTGTATTTTGTAATGTAAGCATTATCTTACTTCAGAGGACATAAAAAGACAATCTAAGTGATTGTGACTGTGCCTTTGAGGCCTCTGCCTGAAACAGAATCATCTGAAACAAACACTACCAATAGGAAAATGTTCCTTGATGTGATGGTTGGAGCCATTCCTCCACAAAACTTTCCCAGTGAAGTTGCTTCTGGACCATCAAAGAATTCCACCGAATCGTAACCACAGTCCCATCGCTCCTCGATCTCAAAGTCAGAAAAGCTGAAATACATTAAAAATTAATATCAAGAAAATTACAGATCTGATGTAAAAGCTATTTATTTACACATTTATGTACACAACCACCTGTAGGTGATTCCCTTTTTCGTTGGAGACAGCTACAAACAAAGTAGTAAATGAGAAAAATATCTATTCATTTAAGGATATTAACAAAGACCCAGACGTATCATAAGTTGTACAATATTATGCAAATAATGAAATTGTGAAGAACCCTAAGCAATGAATAATTTTTTTCAAAATTACTTGATAGTGATTTCCTTGTTGATGCCTTTTGAAATATTCCAAAAGCACTTGACATTTTCTGGGTAGAATTTGGGGAATAGAGGTGTAACAATAGGTCCTGATGATGTAATTATTGTGTTGCAGCCTGGTTTAAAATCAAAGGATGTCAGGGTTATTTTTTTTAAAAAAGTGAATGATTAAGTACATTCAAAATTTAAATGTTTCTTAAACATAATGAGTGGACCAAAAAAAGATAATAATAGATAACAGGAAATACATTTTTTGTAGCAAACTTCTGTATTTATACAATTAGGAAAGTATGATTATTGCCAAGAAAGTCAGATGCTATCTTAGAGACAATGCAGCAAAAATTTTAACCCAAGAATAGTGTAATTCTTACCAAGAAAATCAGATGCTTTATAGAGACATTGTAGCAAAAATCAACACAAAACATAAAAAATATTTATTTAGTCCTCAGGCACAGCACTAAAAAAAATTCGTTCTATTCACTTTTCCATTATATACTGACAATGTAAATATAAGCTTTGTGCTGTTACTTAATGAATCAAATAAACAAGTTTGTTTGACAATGCATTCCTGAGATGAGGAATTAAAACCCATTGATTGTATCATTAATTTTTTATGAGGACACTTACCATTTATCTCAATACATCTGGATGCATTATCGGTGTCTAGTATCATCCAGTCAGGGCATGTGCACATCTCTATCCTAGGGCTGAAGGACATGACTTCACAGTTGTGAGAGCATTTCTCAACAAGACATGTGCCTGGAAATTGAAAGTGCAGGTAATTATCAGGTATATGTAAGGAGGGTGGTACCAATGGATATACTGGAACTATAAAAAAGAAACAGAGTATTTGACACATGGAATAAGATATAGAAATGTCTTTTTAAAAATAAAAACAAAGCTAAAATATTCAGTTCTTATATAAAGTTTGTTATTTATTTCAGGTGTGAACAAATGACAACAAAACATTGTACCAAGAAATTACAGTCTTTTTTCATAAACAAATGTGTGCTAAATCCTTAAAATTTAATGGTTTGAAAATATTCTAAATGAGAATGTTGAGAAGAAAATAGAGAAGTTTAGTTTAGAGATAGTTTAAACTGTTAGCATTGTTAGACAAAACATGTTCTAATAGAAATGATTTTGATCAGTGTAATTTCTGATTCCACAACTTCATGAGTTGAATTTTACAATACACTGATGTAACCAACAACAAAGTGGCTCTCTCATTGTGACCCCAGTACATGTCCTGTCCAATCTTATGTGTACTGCATAACAGGATATCAAAAACAGAATTGGAATAAATAAAATGTATGTTCTGACAGCTTTTGATGAACAACAGAAAAATCAAGCACCAGCGTTACAACAAATTATGTTCAATGGGCCATGGTTATTTTTTTGTTCCAAAATGTTTATGAGGCAATTTGAATATTAATATTGCAAGCATCCCTATTTCAGTTGCGAATGCTGAAATAAACTTTTCAATGCTCAGCCTCACAAAAGCATTTTGTGTGAACAAATAGCCGGAATGTTAGGTTGATTTATCTACACGTGTCAAGCTCAAGGCTCATAGGCCACATCCAGCCCTTGGTAGAATTAAATCAGGCCCACGAGGTCTTGACAGTCATACTATTATTATATCCAAGTCAATGCTATGCTGTTTCCCAATGCACACTTTGCTGAAAAACTTAACTTACTTCAGCGCTTCAGTGACTTTGAGGCACAGAAATGTAATTTCCTGCTGTTTCTAACCCATTTGTCATAGACATGGAAACTTTTCCTGTAAATTTGCAGATGGAGCTAATAGATCTGCAGTGAAATGGGACACTAAAAGCAAAGTACGACACTGAGGGGCCTGCACAGTTCACTTGATTTATTCCTAAAGAGATGCTCCAGGTTCAGCAACAAGTTGTTTGAACCTTGAGCATGTTTGTTAGCACATGTATGTGTGAGCAGCTATTTTCCATGATGACGATTAACAAAACATCAGACACAAGTCATCTCACTTTTGAACACTTGCAGCACATCATGAGAATCTCAATGACACAGAACATTACTCCCAACATAAACGAGTTACTTGTTTTTGTGACCAAGAAAATGTGCCAAACATCTGGCTCCGAAAAATCGGCATTGAACGAAAATGGGTATGCCAATGATTTTTAATTACTAATTTTTTTCTTCTGTTTTCTTTTATATAAATGTTTTTAAAAAAAAAAGAATTTTTCCGCTTATTGAATGTTTATCCTTTTTGGCCTGCAACCTTTACATTTGATTTAAGATTTGGCCCTCCGAGCGATAGAGTTTGGCATTTCTGATCTACAAAATCCATAAACAGAACAATTTCAAGAAGAGTTGGATGTTATCAAAATAAATCAGAATCTTACTTCTGCAAAAACAAGAAAAGTTTACCTTTCTTAAGATAAACTGTTAGTTATAAGACATGTTTTAACACTTTTATTATAAGTTTGCAATAAAAGGATTTCTTTGTTTTGCTTGCTTACTTATTTCAAAGTGTCAAGGGCATGGAATCAGTGATGCACTGTGTATGGTGATGTTGACAGTTAAGTTGACGAGGAAGTGAAGGACGGGTGCATTGATTTTTGCTTTATGAAAGGAGAGAACAATTTGGAGCATGAGAGATTTTGGAGAGAGTCAGATAGTTTTTTGGTTAGATTCGTTGTGGGGTTATTTCTTGAGGATAATATTTTTCTGTCAGATGTAATTATGATATCTATTAATATCAACTTCATTGTGTTCCAAGTGGATGTTTAGTACAGTGAAATAAATGCTTAGTGTACAATGAAATATTCAGTGTTTGAGTTAATTGACCAAGTGAGAGATGAGATCCAAAACAAACTCGTCTGACATAAGGTAGAACGGGAGCAATTTTTAGAATACAAACTTATTTTCTGCCATATACAGCCCAAAGTTTCTTCCCTCTCTGAAAGTTTACTAACCTTTAATAGAGTAAAAACCTCGAAATCCTTGTTTGGTTATAGAAAAATCTGATGTAAATACTACATGCAATGAACCTCCTGTAGTAGTGAGAACACCTGGAGCGGAAGTACAGAATGGTCCAAAAACATGGTCCTGAGTACTGTTTCCTTCATAGATCTTCAAATAATCATTTGGACAGCCCTCAACTTCATATTCTGTTATACTGTAGTAGGAAATAAGGGTAACATAACTCATCGACGCTTTTATTTTAAAGAATATTCAATATAAAAGTACATACTTTTTTCAAGCTCTTGCATTCACATGGTTTTCTTAAGGATTTCTAGAGCTCTATGAATTCTAACATGGAAACGTATAAACAATGTGCAGTTTTTGTGACATAATTCATTGCCTGAATGTAAATTTAATATTTATACAAACTAGTAGTGACATTGTATTAATACAAACAAGATCATACCTGAGTGTAATTGTGGTATCAGGTCCAGGGCTGATGATTGTCCAAGTACAAAATGTGTCATTGTCATAGTCCAGTGGGTAGTTTGAGGTCATTATCCATCCATTGGAATTAGACAATGTTCTATTGCAGTCTAAAATATGGAATTAAAAGTATACATTAGAATGAATTTGTAAATTGCATTCACATGGTTTACTTAAATAGTTATATAAAAATTGGAACATATTTTCATATAAAGGAATAGGTTAGTCAGCAACAAAACATATTAAAAAAGGAACATTCACTAACCTTTACAAGTGCCTAGAGGTCCAGGTTTAAGGCCATTCCAACAAATGCAGTCATAACCAACTTTTCTTTCTTGACATTGCAAGTGAGCTGGGCAGCTGTGATTGAGGCAGTTATCAATCTTTGTAGAACAATCACTGCCTGTCCATCCTTCTTTACAAATGCATTGACCAGTTGTCTCCAGCCAGGAATGAGTGTTTTGTAAGAAGCAGTGACATGTTGAGCAGTTTGTTCCAACAACATCTACATTAAATAATAATACAAGTTATATGAAGTGGTACTTGTTCAAAACAGTTGTTCAAAGCAGTTGCACTGGTGGCAAGTATTTCTTTATATGGAGGGGAGGCAATGCGGCCAAATGCAGATCTTTTTTGTGGATAGTGGGAGACGAGGGTGTCTTGACCATCCCTTGGGCGGCACTATCCCTAGCTACCTCACTGGTTCAAAGCCCCTCACTAAAAACTTTAAAACCAAATGGATGAGTGTTTTATAACTTTCATGATTTTTTGGTGTCAAGTTTCAAAGGAGAAAATTGGGAAGTCACTAATAATAAATATTTTTTATCACAAAATTGTACTAGGGCAGTGGTTGGCAAAGGTGGTGGCACGCCTGCTGCTCTTTAGCGACCTGAGTGCTGCTCGGCCACAAATCGGTTTTGACTCCGAAAAAACATAGCTCTTGACAGGTGCTTGAAAAGAAATTTGGATCTCAAATTTTTTTAAAATCATCCTGCTGCTGATTTTTCGTTTTTTTTTTACTAATGAGTTTTCCGACCACTATACTAGGGTTTCTAGTTTCTTGGGGTTCACTTATCCCGGGAAAAGGGGGCAAAAGTCTCACTCACCTTGCAATTCTTAAGATAATATAAATTTAATAAAAAATATAAAATAAACATAACTTAAATAAACCGTATTGTTCATTTGTTATTTTTTTATTACCTAATGAAAAATGATGCTAGATAAGACGTTACTTAACCCTAGTAAATTATATCATTTTATCTAATAATTTTTTTTTAAAGCTATTCTTTTTATGTAAATTAAAGTATGTACCCATTTCAATGTCATGCTTTGTTTTGCCAATATTTACTGTGAAGCTCGGTGAGCCCATCCCTATGCTGAGTTACCGCCCTATATAAGGCCAGTGCAATAATTGTATCTAGCTAAAATATGCATGTTTAAAAAAAGTTAGAAATTAATGCTTTTAGAAAAAATATTTACACAGAGTTTTGGTTTCTTCACAGACAGCATATGCTAGTTTCAAGTCCCTCATGAAATGTTTACAGGCAAATATGTTTTCATAATTTGCAACAAGGTAACAAGGTTTCGTAAACTAATTTAAAAAAATAAATACATGTGTCTATGTATGTATATGTCTTTTTAGGTTGATTTTGGAAATAATATAGATGTAATATTATGAAGGTAGTTTGAAACATAAACAGCCTGTATTAATCAAGTTATTAAGCACGGGTTACCAAACCATGGGATGAAATCTCAAATGGGGTTACAAAGGGATTTCCTGTGGAACTGCTGATTGAAAAAATATACTAAATTAGACGAAAAAGTGAATTTAAATTGTTTTAATTGGTGTCCTGAAGTTTGAGTTTCTTTTGCAATCACAGCATAACATCTTGTTATGAAGAATTATGTGATACTGAAAATTGAGTTTAAACATGAATTTACCCTATTTATAAGACTTTTTTCATTATACTGTGATAAAGTTTACTTTTCTCAAAGCAGCAATTTATGACCACCTGTAACTTGATGAAATAAAATAAAAAGAAACGAGCAAATTGTTTTCCAAAAGGTTGTAACCAAAATTGCTCTGGACGGAAGGATTTCCGAGGCAGTCTTATGTTTAATAAATCAATTCCATTTTTTTAATTAACACAGAGCAAAACAAATCCACATGCTTTCTCAAAAACTAAAATTGGTTTTTAATTTAATTTTTATAAAATTTCTGTCACTATCAATAAAAAAAATATTACTAACACTAATTTAAATTTAAGCATTTAGTATTTGTAATTAAAAAAAAATAATTTCTAGAGTAAAATAACAGTAAGTGTCACATACCAATACATGATGAGTTGTTTGAAGCATTAAGCACAAATCCATTTGCACATTGACAGTAGTATGAACCTTCTGTATTTAAGCAAAGCTGATCACACAAACTGGTATCATGACATTCATTTATATCTGGGGGTGAAAAGTCGATTTGTTAACACTAAATGTATTTAAATGTATCACATCAAAGATCTCTACTGTAAGAAATGTACCTGACCAATGACAATGGCAGCGCATCTGTTATTTTTAGTTCCTACGGGCCTAAGAAGTAACCTAAATTGTAAATACTTACAACAATCTTTCTCATCTCTTGGGAACTAAGCCTAAGTATGATTCTCATAAGAGGTATTCATTAAAAAAAATTGTTAAAAAGAGGCAGGTCAATAGATCACAAAACATCACTAATCTCAAACTTAACTAAAAAGCTGCTATGGCTGGTTCATCACAGATTACAGATCCCCATTAGGTGGCTTGATAAAATAAGGAATTTTTTTATAAATTCATTAAAAATCTTCCACTTGGTGTCATTTAACTTTTAACAGCTTGCAGTGTTACTTTAAATATTTCATTTTCTTCCATATTATATTTTCAGACTTTTGATTTCAAATTGATTTTATATTTTTTATTTTTAAAATTACATCCGTTTTTATTTTTCCGGGGGAAAAAAACAACTTCACAAATAACTATAAAGAATTTATTTCCTTTATCTTTTTAGCCACTAAAATTAAGTAGGGAACTTGTCAGACCTTTCACAACAATTCAATAAGTGTTTATATATTTTCGTCCTGTAATAATTCTAAAAACTAGGGAAAATATTTAATAAGGGAATATAATTTTCAAGTTGTATAAATTATTAATCTTCAAAAAAAAAAAAAAAAAAAGTTTTGGGGGATGCAGAGTAAGTAATGATAGGCGGTATTCAGGTCTTGGCTGCATGCTGTGTTGCCTGTCCAAAGGAACTGTTTTAGAAACTCCAAATTTTATGTATGTGAAACATTTAGTCATAAAATCTGTGTACTGGAAACTCTAAGGCACATGTGTCAAGCTCAAGGCCCGCGAGCCACATCAGGCCCATTGTACAATTATATCAGGCCTGAGAGATCTTGACAGGAGTACAATTAAATCCAGCCAGAGAGAGAATTTTAGGTTAAAATATTTTATAATGGCTCTGCCAGAGAA
The DNA here is from genome assembly GCA_964033795.1 of Lymnaea stagnalis. NCBI lineage: Eukaryota > Metazoa > Mollusca > Gastropoda > Lymnaeidae > Lymnaea > Lymnaea stagnalis. The sequence goes on from CAXITT010000034.1 coordinate 1,817,895, forward strand.
AGTACACATCAAGTTCCCTAATATGCAGCCTTGCCAAAAGATTGGCTCCCTGAGAGCGTTCTTGCTTTGATCAGAATAAGCGAAAATTTTGTAGTGAGTGGATGTTCATCTTAACAGTAGTCTAGCAACCGTTCAGTTGCACATTTTGGATATAAATATACTGTGTATATATATATATATATATATATATATATATATTTATATATGTAAATATATATTTATATATATAATATATATATATGTTTATTTTGTTGTTGTTGAGTAAATGAAGGCATTTGCCGAAAAGTTTAAATTTGTCTTTTGTGTAACCATAATCAAAGCTACATATATATTTTCTTTTTTTTTACACAAATTGTATTTCATTAACCTAACTTAAAGGTTACAGGTTTAGTATCTTTAGCAAAGATATTAAGCATGGAGTCAAAACTTCATGATTTTTTAAAACATTTACCAACAATTTTACACAAGTTTAATTACATCTTCTTACCAAAGCAATTCATATCATTGTCAACAAAACCCTTGGGACAAGGTCCACAGCTGTACCCCATGGTCATGTTGCCTTGTTCCTCAGCTGTTAGATCTGTGCAGTTCTGTCCCTTGGAACAGGGATAAGTCTGACAAGCATCCAGCTCAATTTCACAGTTTTCTCCTAAAAGTAATAAGTTTAAATTTTAAACAAGCTAATTATACATCAAAATGAAAAGGACTTATGACATTAAATTGTGTCCATATCTTGCCTTATCAATTTTGTGTGTCTTATAAAGTGAACAAATCTTGCAATGCTTCTATATAATTAAATACTGGAATGTTGTTACGATTTTGTACCAAATGAGAAATCACTATTTAAACAAAGTGTAAATTAAGAAGTTAAATAGGCAAGACATTTTTTTTTTAAGGACACTGGACTTAAGAGACAATTAGGGAAAAGTGAATGATCAATTCTAAAATCGTTCAAAGATTCTTTTTTTTAAAAACTTAATAACAAGCAGTGCAAAATTATACTCACCAGTATAAGCAGGAAGACACAGGCATTTCAATATTATAAACTGGCCATTTAGATATTCCCTTTCACTGACAATATTTTCATTGTAAAAACCATGTCCATTGCATATTGGGCAGACTGTGATTGGAATGTACATTATGGCAGAGAAGGCATTTTTACTATCCTTTGCTTGGATCCTGGTAAGCAAATATAATGATGCTACTGAATGTTCAATCAAAATAGTTCAAGTGTTTTTAAATTTAATTACACTAAGCCTTCAATCATAATAAATAGAGGGTCTTCAATTTATTACCAAATGTACACACCCTATCAGGGCAGGTTCTTCAAATTTATTATACTAAATGTTTGATCAAAATAAATAAAGGTCTTAATTATTTTACTAATGTACACACCCTATTGAGACAGGCTCTTGACTATTCGGTGTGTAAATCAGAGTTCCATTTCCATGTAATTTCATGTTATACGTTTTGTTGTACAGCAATTCCATTGTTGTAATATCACCATCTTCATCAGTAGCTTCCAAATTTAACATGTTGACCTGGTTCTCCAGAACCAACCATCGTTTTTTAAAAATATTGCTATCATTGAGTATCTTTACTTCCGGTAAACTATTGGCTGAAAAGGAAAAGAACATTTTAATTTCTCTACGTAGTAACAGTTAATGAACCAAATACTAGAGTGTATGAACCAGATACTAGGGTTTATGAATCAGATATTATAGTTTGTGAATCAGATACTACAGTTAATGAAACAAATAATACAGTTTTTGAACCAGATACTACAGTTTATGAATCAGATACTACAGTTTATGAATCAAATACTAAAGTTTATGAACCAGATAATACAGTTTATGAATCATATACTACAGTTTATGAATCAGATATTACAGAAGAGATTCCAATTTTAAAATCATTATTCATTCACATGTTTCATACACCGTCCAGAGGGTGTTTTACTAGATTAGGAGACTTTAATGAGTGCATTTGGACACACCAATGGGCAATGATATAATTTCTTGATCCAAGTAGCACAGGGTCCAAGAGCTAAGGTTACTAGAGTTAAAAAGAAAATTAGTGCAACAACCCAAAGATTAAGACCTGGAGAGAAAAACTAACAGTAAAAAAGGTGTAAACCACTGCCTCCACCCGTAATTTAAGAAAAGTTTCAAATGGCTGTTAATTAAATCAAGAGACACAAGGTTCTCATGGCCTCTCTGATGAGGTGTCCAACTGAATGTAGATGTTCTTTCAGGATAACATCTCTTCACAATATGCTTGGACAGGTTGTCTTTTCCCAAGATCTTCGGAATTTGTTAATATATTTGCTACGTGAACAACTGGTATACATCTCTTAACTGCTCAACTTTTAGGGACACTAGGCTTCATCTATAAAGTTCTTTTAAACAAACTGAATTAACTTTTGCAGAAGAAACTTCCATAAAGTCAGCGTGGCTTCAAAGAAAACCATGGAACAGGACATATTTGTTCTCCAAAAAATAAAAAAACACAAGAGAGTGAAGGGAACATAGCAATGTTCATCACCCTTATCAAAGCCTTCGACAGGGTCATTGGCTATGGTCATAGTTTATTGAATATCTCCAGACTGAAAAGCCCACAATAGTACCTTGCAATATTTGAGCAGCTCCACGACAATCATAAACATGATGGTGTACATTTTGAAACATTCCCTATTGGCAACGGCTTCAATAAAGTATTTATTTTTACTTCCAGTACTATTCTCTAAAAGAGAGACCCATAAAGAAATAATATTCATATTTGACAGGAATAGTTTTAACCTCTGAGGTTTGCCATTCAAAACAAGGACAAGGGAATAAGCTTGATCAAGAAACAACACTTTGCATGAGACTGTGCTCATTTAGCTCATCTGTGGCAAGGCCTTCTATCAGTTGATAACCACTTTGCTGAAGCAGATTTAGGCTTTGGTCTCATCTTATTATTTTCTTAATGAAAAAATCTCTCAAAATGGATTTAAACACTATGAATGACTGCTAATATGCTAGTTAAGAATTGAGCTTCACTTGGTTTATTTTGGTCAGTGGTTTTAATACTGCAGAAAAAAATAAATTAATGGTTTACCTAAATTTTCCATTTTGCAATCATGCTCTTCCTTAAGAAACTTGGTATTAAGAGCAACAGTTTTATTTCCTGTAATGAGCAGGTCAAAGATGCAGTCGTGACTAGTAAATCCACACAGCTCTGCCGCATCATTTATTTGTGATGTTGTAAAACTACTGCTGAAAGTTGGTGTAAAGTCAGGGTGCTGATAATCAGAATATGATTTCCCAGCATCATAGATAAATATTGTGTTTTCCTCCGTCACTCGATCTGAAAAAATATTTTACAATATATTGTTTGCTTTCATTTCAAGAGCCTATAAGTAAAGCTCTGTATGCAAGCAAAAATTCAATTAATTTCCCTACAGGTTTTGTACAGAACACATTTTGCTAATTTTTTATCATTTCTGCAAATTTTTTTACAAGATTTCGAATTGAATCATTCAAAATATAATTTAAAAAGAAATTGTACTATTTTTCCTAAGTACAAATCTTTATTATTACCATCAAAGGTGTCCAATTTTACAAAACAAAAATTCCAAGCATTTTTAAGAACATATATATTATTTATGGTACTTTTAAAATGTTTTCAGAAACTTTAAACATATTGAAATTTTAGAATTTTTATCATTTTTTTGTCTTCTTTTTAAAAGAGTACAATTGGCAAATAATTTTAAAATATATATTTTTTTATTTTAAAGAGGAGGTAAAATTCATGTTATATTTCTTCAATTATGTTTATTGAAAAGTCAACATGAGTTTGAGAGTTAAAAGACTAGATTTGAACTAAATGCAAAAGTACACAGAAAATATAAATATTTCAAAATAATGTTAACAAAATAAATATTTCAATATAACATTAAATTACAAGATAATGCAAATTAGTAAAAAAAAATCTTCTTCAGTTATATTATCAAAAAAAACTGTCCCATTTAAATTACTAACAACAGGATGCAAATAAGTGAAAAATCTCCTCTTCAGTTATATTAGGAGACAAAACTGTTCCATTCGGCAGTTTAAAATCATCAAATGGATTTCCGTTAAAATTGCCAAGCAGTCCTCTGGTCGAATTCTTCAGTGACTTGTCAATCTCTATTTCAACTTTCAAATTCTCAACCCCTACTTCAATGACAAGAGCTATGCCTGCGTAAGAAAATTAGATGGAATATACTTGTTCACATTGAAAATTATTATCTTCTACTTTTAAATTTGAAATAATTTTAATTTTTCATCACAGAAATTAAATTTTAACATTAAAAAGCCTAACAATTTAATGCGGTATTGAAAAAATCTTTAAATATCTTACCGCATGCAAAAACTGCAATAATTTGTGTCCTATTTAGTGTATTGTCTCTTCTGACATCAATGTTGTCTGTGATCATTGAGTAGTTTGGCGAGCCATAGAAATCTTTAGTTATGTCACTTTCATTGGCCATAATCACCATTGCTTTAGACAAAAAAAAACTTTCAGAAAAACAAATCTGTGTGTTTGCCCACTGCAATAAACATATCTGATAAAAAAACATTGTCACTTTTGTGCTCAAGGCAGTTATTACTATTTTAACTGGTCCTTGTACAAATTTTATAAGATATACATTGTTAGCAAAAGTAACATTCTTTTTGAATAGTTTTTTTTTTTTAATTCTTCTTCTTGTTACGCTGATAACTATTTCTAACAAAATTAACATTCTAATTTAATTAAATTGTTTAATATCATAAATGACTGAAGCTTTGAGAACACAAGACGGCAAAAAAATAAATGTACCTGGCTTTCTACTTACTGGTTTTATCTGGTGATAAATTAACCTGAAAGGTTGGGGCACTGCCTTCCTTGGCAGCAAAAGCTACAAATGCAGTGGCGTTAGTGACTGTGCCATTTTCATTTTCCACTAGATCTGTGCGGCTCTTAAAATATAATTAATGGTAGATAGTTTAGACAAGTTCTTTACTTTTTTTTCTGGGCATTTCCCTCCTTAATTCCCTCGGTACCATAATCTAATCTCTTGGGCCTTCATGTTTTATCCCATTTTAATAATTATTGAGTGGATTATTATCACCCAGTCCAGAATATCAATCAAAATATGAACATAATATTGCTCAGACATGACAGGCACATTATTATTCTTATTATTAATGTGGTTTTATATAGCCCATTACCCAAGCGTTCCACATCCCCATGAGCGCTTACCAGGGGTGCATGAATACCCATGGGTGCCTGAGGGAATGTAGGCGGATGTGGGAACACCCAGAAAAGCAGGTTCCTATTGAATTTTTATTTGTTATCATGGTGGTGCAGGAATCAGAAATGAAGAAGGGATGTCACACTGCAAAAAAGGTTAAGAGCCCTTGCTATTCACTAATTAGTTACCTGTAACATGAAGTTTCTTGACTGGACATCCATTAGTATATACTCTCCCCACCCATTCATAGTGAATGACATATTGTCAAGAGTTGTAAAATGAGGATCTCCAACAGCTAAAGCTTTAGAAACAAATCAAATGAATATTTTTTGACACGTTATAATTAAATAAAAAAAACGTATTTCTCATTTTGATTAAAAGTATAATACAAGTTTAAATGTCAATAGAGTCACGTTTGGTTTAATAGTTAAATTATATTAAACAATCTATGGAATTTTTTAAGAATGGGACAACAATTGCTATTTCTTAAATAATGCAATATGATTCCAAAAGCATTGCAATTAGGGATAAGTGTCTGAACAGAAATATGATGCATAAATCAGTAATGTGCTGTTGCAATAAATAACTGCCTTTCCTTGCTTAGAATGCTGACCACTAAACAGTTTTCCAACTCTTCACATGCAGCTTTATAAATTTTGTCCTCAGAGGGAATGACATACAATACATGACTTAAAAGCTCTTGGACCTAATACCAGAGACTCTTCCCAGGAATAGGAAAGGAGTAACTCAGCTAGATTTTTTGCTGACGTGTTAATTGATAAATGAAAGTTATTAAAAATGAAGTTTTATGAACATCTATCAATATAAATGTAAAGGTAAGGTTTGTTTGTGATTTATTGTTGGTAGGTTGTTTGTTAGTTCCACATAATTGCCTAAGTGAATATATTGAAATGGACTTAACGATTTAATTTTAAATCATATTTAACACTTTAAAGGGGATCTTCGACCAAAGCACATTTGAAAAAAAGAAACCTTCCTCAGACAAGCCCCCCTGTTTTTCTTTTTAAAGTATAGCAAAAATTACAAGTTAAAAATTCAGTTATGTGATTAGTTTCTAAATGAATGATATGACCACTGATCCCTTGACCAGTATCTTAATCCACAGGTACAGCTGAACTGACCTCCCTTGTGTCCCTTAAATCTCAAACATAAGGGGTGAGCCATATAAAAATCTGAACACATTCACTGTGTTTTGCACAACCTTAGATGAAAACAGGTGATCACAAAAGGCATTATGCTTTTGATTACCCAGAAACATATTGTTTTTATGTAGCCCTTTTAGTGTATGACAGATTATATAAATCTACTTTGAAGAGATGGGTCAAATTTTCAGCAAAGGCTACTTTCCAGAACGATACTTGTTTTGAAAGTAACATGTGAGGATGGTTCTTGTCAGTCAATAAAATCTCAGGTGTTACTTCAAAAAATATGCAACTCAAGCTACTCACAACTGATCACCTGACATTAAGTATGGGAGGGAAGGTTGCTATATTCTACTTTTAATTTTGTTAAATATTAGAACAACTGATGATCATTGAGGCCAAGTGAGAAAATAGAGTTCACTGTTGAAACCACATTTTACATGTGAGAGAATAATCAAGATATTTTACACACAATCCGTAATAAATTGTGCCATTTAGAAACTTTAAGCATGAAACAGCCAACACTTTAAACAGCCAACACTTTAAACAGCCAACACTTTAACAGCGAACAGTTTAAACAGCCAACACTTTAAACAGCTAACACTTCAAACAGCCAACACTTCAAACAGCCAATACTTTAAACAGCCATCGTTTTAAACTATCATTTTAAACTATGCAAAGACGCTTAATCTTTGTGACTTAAAAATCAAAAGCTACTTCTCAGGCAAATAAACCAATGCGGTGGTTTGGCCCGCGGGCTGTTTGCTGACAATTTTCTTAATTAATGGAGACATATTAGAAGTAAGTCGAGGGGAAGATGCAGAGTAAGATGATCTACTTGTAAAAGTTAAAGATATGTATGAGTCTCCAAAACCTAAACAGAAATTATATATTAGCTAAAATATTCAAAGACCCATATAATAATTGCAAAAGCTTTCAAAGGGGGAGTTAAACCATTGTATAAATCAAATGGGTGAAAAACAAGGAAAACAACACAAACTGTGTGATAGGATCAATCATGTAGTAAGTTCAGCAGAAGGAGTAATATGGTTTAAACAAACTAACCCTAGAGTAGCATTGTTTGACAATGGATACAGAGAGATTATAGCAGAAATTATCAAAGCCTGAATGTTGGCGTTACTAAGAAATACCAGAAATACTTGAGAAATATGCAATGATGAAGAAGAGTTACACAAATGTGCAGGAAGAAAAGCAGAAATTGTGACAAGGCATAACTAAAAGAGACAGAAAACTTTAAAATTGAGGTAAAATTGGAATGTATTTGTTTTCTGACAAAATGGATAAAAAGCCAGAAATCAACCATGTGTGTTAGCTTAGATGGAGAATGAATTAAAGTAAATAGTAATTTACTGTAGAAGTGGTACTAAATGTAGATAATTGACAAGAGAAAGATGGCTACCAAGTCATTGAAGGCCAGACTCTCAAATAACCTCTTGGGAAAAAGACAATTCCTGAATAAATCCTCTGGGGAACACATCACAGCAGAAATTATTAGATATGGGTGAAGGGAACTAAACTACTTACTCAAATACAAGACTTGTATTCTACTGTCTGCTGAAGAAGGAATATAGCCAAAACATTTTTTTAATTGTCCTGCCTTTTTTTTCAAGCCAAAATATATCTTTTTTCACTATTTATTTACTCCCCAATATATATTTTTTTTATTGTTCGTCCGACAAAGATCGACGAGGACCATCAAGTCATCTGGTGACTGATCTTGTGCGAGTGACTTTTGTTTAAAGTGAGAGTGTTCACTCTCAAGTCCGGGAACACCATATCCAGTGGCAAGGCTCTATAACAAGACGACCAGGGATGGGTACGGTTGCAGGAATTGTCATTGTATGCGCCTTTCGGAACTCCAACTCCGGGTTTGAATTTAGGGTTTCCTTCTCTTAGATGCTTGACTGGCCTTTGGAGGGAATTGAATTCCAAACCACCAAATTGAGGTTTGCTCAGTTTAGACCATTCGGCCATCCAATCCCCAATATATATTATATTGAGGTACACCAATGAGAATTAAACTATATGAAAATTTTAAGTACGGACATAATTGTTTAATAAGCTTATAAAATTCTAGATGTTTTAACTAAGGACAATCTTCTTAGAGTTTTAACAAAACATTAGATATTTTCACACAAAAATAAACTTACCAGAAATATATGGAACTATATTAGAGCACCCCATGTTTGGAAATATAGAGTAAAATGTCTCACACAATGCTATCTTATTGGATTCCAAACAGCACCAGTCATGTGCCTTTAAATTTAACTCATTTTCTTTAGAGGATCGGTGAGATGAGATTAGACTGTAACCAACATGATAACTGCTTGTTATATGAAATCCTTTTTCCTCTGTCCATGTATATGTCGAACTGTATGAGCATATCTGGTTGGCGGACAATATTTTTTGTTACATTAAAAATATAGTGACATGAGAAAATAATTTCTATTCTTGTTATGTCCAATAGTCCAGTATATATATATTTTTTATCATAGTTTAAAAAAAATTTGCTTAGCCCCACCAAGTGATTATACTTTTGAGACGCTACAAATATAGAAATTAAGTTTTTAAAAAAAAATGTTTAAGTCCCCAGAAATTTTTAAAATGATCCAGGCATCTTCTTAAATTCTAACAGAATACTATACATTGTTTCATATTCCCATTATTAATGAAAGTTTTTAATTTTAGAAATTCCACATGACTAACAGTTGGACACTTGGGTTTGAAAGGTCATAGAGTAGTAAGGGTGGAGGAGAGAAACCATCATAACTGACAAGCAACTTGAAGTGACCTTGTCATACAACTAACCCAAGAGCATTCATATACTCACCCTATTTCTGGCATTGTTTGGAAACAGTATTTTCTTTGCAACATTTCTAAAGATGTAATAATGGTACTCTGTCAACTTATATGATAAATATTCCCACTGTCTGCCTAGTCTATCATCACTACATGGGCATCTGTGCAACTCATTGATGTCCCTTTGGTATTTTGCATTGGATATCAAAGCTGAGTGATGACATGTATATCTCTGGCATTTCTGGGCTGCACTTGATACACTTCCGACTTGATAGGCCCAAACTCCTTTCAAGCCTTTAACAGACAGACATTAAAGTAGAAAATTTAAAAAAAAAATGCATTACAAAAACACATGTTAATCTCTTAGCTTGTAAAACTACTTCAATGTCACTTCTGCATAATTGAATACATATAGTCAGCCTACATTTTAGTACATTATGAATTAAGTTAAACTATATTTTGCTGCCAACTTTGTGTAATGAGTTATTTCTTGTGTATTACGAGAGAGGGATTTATTGTAGAAAATGTTCATAAGTTTTTGGACTCATAATACTTAAGATAGAAATTCTTAAAACTAAGTTTCTGAATAAGAGGATATTCTGAGTGATATAAATTTGTTCACGCATCCTTTTAAAATTCCTGGAAGAATATTCTCCTCTGCCCTTCATGGTGGAGGCTAGAATGTCGATGTAGCATAAATTATTTTATTAGTTATTTCATATTCTTATTGTTTGTCCATCAAGATCAAGAAGGACCATCTTGTCATCCGGTGGAGGGGGGTGGGGGAGTGGATGTCATGGTGAGTGTCAATGTGGCTTGATAGTCAGATCCGTGCTTGGAATACTCAACAGTTTCCAGGTGCTGTCTTTAAGACCAGTGGTTCTCAATTTTCTCTAAGTCAGGGAACACTAAACTCTTGTTTTTAGTGGAACACTTCAAAACATTATTATGTTATTTTCATAAACATATTGCGCCATTGATTTCAAAAAGGCAACCCTGATTAAAGCTTAAAGTGTCACTTTTATAAAATTTCAAAATGCTGATATTGATGAATGCAAATATATTCATTTAAAAATTACTTAAAATTATAAGACTCAATGTGATACATGAGCTGGATGATCATTGCAGTTTTCATCAAAATTGGAACCAAAAAATGATAAAAACACTTGCATCTCCTCTTCTAAATTTCCCAGGCTCTCTTGTTAACTATCATATTAACTATTGTTGAACATTCTGTTTCGTTAAAAGAAATGTCATGAAAAATAATATAATGTGTGAAATGCTTTATTTGCTAGACCCAGGTATTTATCCTTAACAGAGATCCAAAATTGTTCAGGAGTATTTTCAATGCACTTCAGTTTGAACCCAAGATCTGAAGTGAATAACGTCAGTTCTTCTTCATGGAGAATAAAACTTGAGAAGTCGGAAGAAACAGAGTTCTTCTCCTATAAATTGTTGAGTGTTAAGCTATGGAAAGTATTTTTCAACATTTCTTCAGCTGTTGTTACATTACTTACATGCTCAATTATTAAAGAAATGATTACATCATTTGTTTCCTGCACAGAAGGGAAAATGCCAGTGTTTTTTTCACTTACTTGTCTCTTCCATTGGTTAAGTTGTTTTTTTATTGAGAATAATTTGTCAATCTATGAAAGAAAATTTTGGTGTTTCCTTGCATACTTGTATTGCCAGTATTAAAGTAAGCAAAAGCAGTGTATTATTTTAGCACAACAAGCCAGTTTGTTAACAATGCACCAAGTCTCAAGTAACTTTAAACTTTGGCAGTGCCTCGATACACCAATCTTGAGCCAATTGGTCCAAAGAAATACCTACGTAAATTTATTTAATTTAAAAAATCAAATCGATATGATTACTGGAAATAATGAAATAAACCACATTGGCTGCTCATAATTTATATGTGAACTGCAGAGGCACACCAATGAGCAAATAGACCAAAAAATTTACTGACAATTGCGTTTGCTGATTACAATGCCATACAAAAAAATGATTTTACAATGTATTGAGTTTTATTTTTCAACAATGTTTAATTTTGTGTAACTTTTTTGCGTAACACTTAAAGTGGCTTTGCAGACCACCAGTGTTCCGCGGAGCATGGATTAAGAACCATGTTTTAAGGTAATAATCCCAGCTGATGATTGAGCTCAACATTAGAACAATTTCTGGGAAAACCTCTACTGTGCTCTCCATTCGACTGTTCCTCACTTTTTTTCACTAGACAGAAAGCTGTCCAAAGAAGTATTTCCTCAACGATTTCCATTGAGACCTCATTCATTTCCTCATTGTCAATTATATATCCTAGTTTACTTGTACTTTTAGGTGTGCAGGCATGAAAGCCCTGAAAAAGGCTGCTAGGTCAATAAAAGCTACTACTATTTCCAATAATTCTTTTCAATAAACAAGTGACATATTGATCCTGATTCACCCACATGAAAAGCTTAAACTGGTAGTACCATTTTAATATCTGTTTTAAGATGGGTTTTTTTTCAACCTCATCAAATAATGTTCCCACTTTCAGCTCCTAGTTTGTGAAACAAATTTTCTATTAAGCAAGTTAAAAATTTTGGTTTAAAATATGAGAAGCTTTCCCTAAGAAAACGACTGTATCTTTCTTTAATTCTAGGTCTGCAGTGATATGTAAATTGGCCAATAGCTGATTAATATGCCTGAGATAACAGATGCTCATAGATGGGGACATTATAAAACTTATTGCAACTTTTTTTTACAACAATCTCGAGCCCTAAATGTTGTGGATTAATTCCATATTCCTGGTGTCAACATGGACCATATTTTAAGCTCTTCTTACTGATAGGGGTTTGGGGACATTAATCCTATCTAGCCTCTAGATGCTCAGGTAGGGCATGAGGTGTAAATGTTAGGTAACACTGCTCCCCTCCCCTGTGTTGCCGATAATGTATTTATTATACTTTGTTCAAACATGGAAAAGTTTCTATAAAACATACATTTCTTTGAATTTATTTAAAAAAGGGAAAAAAGAGAACATTTATTTTTTGTCTACAGGGTATATATATATATATATATATATATATAAATATATTTATATATATATATATATATATATATATATATATATATATATATATATATATATATATATATATATATATATATATATATATATATATATATATATATACTGGATTTTCAGTAGGGCAATCGGCCAAATAATTAGTCCCAAAAAGAAGTTGTGATTTCTAAAAAAATTGTCTGTTAGATGGATTACCTATTGAATTCTTCATTCAGTGGTACTTATTACTGTAGTCATTCTAACAATATAAAAAAGCGGCTTAATTAAAGATTCATTTAAGAACAGTTCCATCACCTGTTGATTACACATTATTTAAATACAATTCTTATAATGGTCACTATTCTCATAATGGAGAGAGCTGTAAGCTTTTTAACTAGAACTATTAACAAAAATAATTAGTTCACAGTGATGAAAGTTTGTCTTTTTAAAAAAAACACTAAAATATAAACAAACCCAATATCTGTGTAGCTAAGAAATGGAAGTAATGGAAAACACCTTGTCCATCATTCATTGTACTACATATCTAAAAATAGATTACCAGTGTCTTCCAAAGCCTGTTCAGGAAGAGTGTGTATAAGGTTATCTGTTTCTGAAGTCATATTCAAGAATCTTCCTCCTGCGGTGGTGTAGCCGAATTGAATCACACGATTTCTTTTGTAAATCCAATTCATTTTATCTTTTCTATAAATCATTAAGGCATACGAACTTTCTGAACCTGGGGAAATTTTTTTGTAAGTATGTAATTTTAAAATTAAAAACATCAAGATGATTTATCAGATTTTGTTTTTCAAAGAAGATCAATGACTATCAATTGACAATAAAGTTTAAAATAATTTTATAGGCAATTTTTGTCAATCATGCACTAAAGATAAATATAAATGTATCAGAATTCAGTTTTAAAGCTTACTACTAAAACAGTGAGTAGTAAAATATTGTCTTGGACAATAAATGTACATTTTTACATTGTTGCACAGACATGAAATTATAAATGAATCCATGAGACATTTTATGCCCTCTAATTGATAAGTATTTATGTTTATATTTCCTAGAAATGCTCATATGGAATAATGAATTCTATCTATAGACTGCAAACATTTAAGATTGAAAGTCCTGGTGTACAAGCATACACAAAATACTACTAAAATACTTGATGTACAAATGAGTTCAGTAAATTCCCTCATTCAAAAAAAAACCAAGTACAATACTTAAATTTAATATTAAATAGTCATTTAAAATATACTTACTATCATAACTATTTGTAGAAAATTCCTCTCCATTTTTGTAGCCCGATACAAAAATCATTTGAAATGAAGTTGTCTCATTTCCCTTTAAATAATGAGGAAAAGTTAAATTTAAAAAGTGAAAAACTATTTTAGTCAACAGAAAAATAATTGCAAGCCTAATTATTCCAATATTTATTATAAAATTTTGTATTATTAATAGATAAAAATTCATTCTTTAGGAAAATCAAAAGTTGATGTAGAATCAAATTTCATTTGTATTTTTTTTAACATTCCTTGGTAATTACACTGTTTTGTATGGTAAATTAATTCTGATAGCCAGATTAAACCAGGCAAAATGTAGCAATTTTCAAATTATCCAAGTTATTAAAAAAAATTAAAGCATTTTCTAATAACATATGTTAATAATATTTGGCAATAAATAGCTCAAAAAGGCAAAAATATGTTAATATAAAGTATGGTGAATAAAGTAATCATAATGAAATATTCTTAACTAGCATGAGGAAATAGCTTTAAAACCAAGAGAAAATTAGCATAACACAAGCCCAACTGATTAAAAGTTCACAGATAAATGTTGTTAAGATAAACAACCAGTCAAGAACTAAACAAGTCAATGAGGATTTAAGCTAATGAATTTAATTTGTTAATCTATTTTTATAAATGGATTATTTTTGCATTTGCACAAATGGGTTCATGAGTTACAGGAAGGAATCATTATTTCAAATGCAAAATAACTGGGTATGGGGAAGCAAATGAAACGATTGTCTTTCATACATCAAGTTGAAAAACTTGAGAAGACAGTCGACCTTCCCTGCAATAGAGAAAGTCTGATCCATATCCTAGCCAATCAGCAGAATGAGGAACCTTTACGTCCTAAGATACTTTTGGCCTAGACGGTCACAGCAGTGACAAAACACAGCTTGCTCTTTTTAATTTTGAGTAAGGGGATGGGTACCACTCAGTTAGTTGGCGCCATCATAGATGATGTTGGCAAGATCAGTGAAAGAGGAAGAACAGTAACAATCAGTGGCCATGAAAAAACAGACACTCTGACAAAAACTGGGGCTGCCCAGGCTCAGCTGGATGTACAAGTACCTTATTTAGGTATAAAAAAAACTGGTTGACAGACCATTTTACCACAATGTGATACAGGCAGTGGGCTGACAACACAACAGCCAGAGGAGTTAAACTAACATGGCATCTCCTAGCAGGCAAGACCCTTGTTGGGGGTTAGGTCACAGGCAGATGAGTCTAGTGACACAGATGCACACTGAGCATTGTCCCATCAGTACATATTTAAACAGACTATACCATAACATGGACTCTACCTGCCGGCAATGTTGCCTGGTCCCAGAAACTTAAGCGCATCTGTTCACCAGATGTCCCTCACTGGATAATTCAGGAGAGGCCATGGGTGGCTGGAGAACCCTACGTGAGGAAAATGTTATATGGCCCATGGGTGGCTGGAGAACCCTACGTGAGGAAAATGTTATATGGCCCAGCCCAACAGATGGAGTTGATTGCCAATGTACTAGCCGGGGTCATAAGAGAGTAATCTCAGACCCTCACCAGAATGTGTGTGTTAGTTGCTCATATAAAAAAAAGTTTTCTATAATCAGGAGCCACTTTTGTGGAAAATCAAATCCAAAGTGTTGTAATTTATCAAGAAAAGGAAAATAAGACCATGCAAAAAATCAATATGTGGAAAAAGGCAAGAGTCATTGATATATTTATATTAGATAGATTTCACTGAGCTGACTTTCAAAAGTTGACTGGTAAACCAATACACATTTTCAGACATCTGCAGTATGTAATACTTTTACAATTACATTTAGTTTAGTCTGAAGTTGCCAGCTAAATTTCATGCAAAGGGCTCAAAGGGAATGTATTTATGAGATGACTGTCAGTTCTTTTGACATGTAAAGATTCTCAATGCGTGATGATTGGTTTAACTCTTATTTTTAGTCACAATTCTCAAAATTATAATAAATTGGGCTACAAAACATTTTCAAAAGAAAAAGAAACATTTTTAAAAAGGGTATAAATGAAAAGAATAGAAGCAAGTATTTTCTAATACTTCCTAAAACAAACACAATATTATGTAAATATTAATATATTAATTCACTGAACCAGAAAGAAAGAAAAATTTTTAGAGCTGAATTTCCAGAATGTTTTCTATTATATTTTTATTGCTTCATAAAGGAAATTGCAGAACTTACAAAATTAACTTATTAAAATTACATAAAGTAAAATGTTTATGTGGAAATTCAAATTTGAATAATAATCGAATCTACAACTTTAAAGTTAATGGTATTTCTGTTCTTATATTAGTTTTCCTGGCACCACTTGGATACGATTTAGCAGCTTGAAACAAAAAATGGTATATTACATTTTCTAAACAGTTGATAAATAAAATAAAATCAAACAGTTTTGAAAACTTTATGAGCAGATTTAAATAAAATTGTACATGCCTCACTGACTTCTGGACTAAGGTCATTCCATGTAAACACTAATACCATCTGGATATCAAAGTCACCCAGATGAAATAAAGTCTTAATGTCTTGGGCAGCTCTGGAAAAAACTTGTTTATGACTGTGAGACTTAAAGCTGTGTAATTCATCACCACATCTCTTGTAAACATTGTAGGAAATGGAGCCTTTTTTTGAATTTGTTTTTGTCCAAAATGGTGCAATCAGATTAATTTTACGCTCTGTTGCTGTAACAATACTTGGTTCATTAGGGAGTAGAGATGCATCAAAAGATACAACTCCATTTGACATTACCTATAAGAATTAGACAAATTAAATAAAAGCTCTGTTAGGATTAAGATGAAAGCCGACAGCCCAAATGGCTACTGGAGCAAGATGATAAGAATGCATAAGTTTTGAAATAAGTAAAAATGTACCTTTGGTTAACCTTTTTAATCCTTTAATTTAAATCATTGTATACAGAATTATTAATGAACTAGATTAAATTATGAATGAAACTTTCATAAAATAGTCTTGATTACTTATGTAACAATGGCAAAACTACATTATTGAGACAATTTTCTCAACCAATTTAACCCTTGATTGGTCAGTCATTTGAGAATATCAATGTCTGAGTGGTTGCAGTTGACTAAGTTTAACAATAAACACCATGAGGTGGGTGTACATTTGTCTACTGAATGAGGAAAACTATTCATCTGAACATGAGGTGGGTGTACATTTGATTACTGAATGAGAAAAGCACTAGTCATCTGATCTGACCATAAGGTGGGTGCACATTTGCCTACTAAATGAGGAAAACTCTGGTTATCTGAAGTAGCTTGAATATACTTTGTTTTACTGCAGGTCAAGCTAGGAATCAAGGAGTCATATTTTTTTTTTCTGAATAACCTCACTGTTCCACAGCAGCTGTTTGGTTGGTCTTGTGTAGAATGGCGCCATTTGTGCAAAGTGGATTTCCAAAATGACAAAGTCATAACACTTTACCTCACTAGCAAAAACAGATCAGTTTTGTGTCTTAAAGAAAAAAATCTGTTTTTTTAAGCTGTAACAATATGATAAAAACAAATAAAGTATACTTACATACAGAGAGCCATATAAATGATTTCCAAAGGGTATGGCTAGTTCTAAGTTCACTTTTTGAGATATTGTATTGGTCTTGTCTGCCTCGTTTCTTAATAAGTGTAAATCATTTGCATCAGGACCACTTGGGTAGAATGGAACTAAAAAATATGTAGAAAACAAATAAATATATTTATAAATGTTATTCTAAAAAATGCTATAATATTTTAGAGATTTTTCAGTGAAAAGTGGCTTATGAGGATGCCCCTCAATTTTGTCATTCCAAGATCCCTCTTGCCATGATCAGGTAATTTTTGAAACATTGGTCATGTGACCAAAAATGCATGGTCCATAAATGCGATTTTAAAAATATATTTAAAAGAATTGGGCAAGCCATAGACTTATGAATATATAATATGGTAACAACAAATTAAACAGCTTCAAATTTTAAAATTCTTTTTTAAAATTAAATAGTTGAAATTTTATACATAGGGTTACTTTACTTTTAATGTATGAAATCTAGACCAATAGAAGTATTACAAACCACTTAGGGAGTATGGCAGCTAGAAATGTAACAAAGTAGATCTACATCATTTTATACAGGGAACCGCAATTTACACATATCAAAACTATCAAAAGATCAGTTAATAAAATTCTAAATTAAATTTTTTTATTAAATTGTACCTTCTAAGGGGTAAACGTGAAGTACCTGCTGCACAGGATAGAATGACGTTAATTTTTCAGTGCCACATTTTTATATCATATAAAATTTAAATGTTCTTTAAACTAGTGCATTTAAAGTATCTACAGAGGGGCTAAAATGTTGAGTTGCCAGGAACTCTTTAGCCCTCTAAAAACTCCCTGCTCATAGCATACATATAATGCACATAAATAAAAAATCACTATTTCAACTGTTTCAGAAGTAAGAAAGATGCAAAGAATAACATTATATATTTAAAAACAACACAAACTTCACTTTCCCTTTCATTGTAGTGAATTAAAAGATATTTAATGCTTCAATTACCAATTGATAAATCTATTCCACCAACTTTCACCTTGTCCGCATAAAAATGTAAGTGAAAGGATTAATGACAAGATTAAGAGCCCATCCCCCAGTATGAACTATAAAAAAAACTATTTAAAGGGAAATATATTTCATAACTCTTGTACACTCACCCACACATGTTATTTTGTCAACACCAAGAATCATGTTGTGTGGACAAGTGCATTCTTCTTTCCCAACAGCATTGATGATA
The DNA here is from genome assembly GCA_964033795.1 of Lymnaea stagnalis. NCBI lineage: Eukaryota > Metazoa > Mollusca > Gastropoda > Lymnaeidae > Lymnaea > Lymnaea stagnalis. The sequence goes on from CAXITT010000034.1 coordinate 1,836,247, forward strand.
CAATAATGTGAGCAGAGTCCACGGTTCCTTATGCAGGCACGTTGTACTTTAAGAAAATGTGCATGGTCAAATTATTTAGAATTTGAAAAGAAAAACAATTTTATGTATTTAACAAGCTGCTTGTGTTAATATAGATAAATATACAAATTATAGTTATTTGCATACAAATGTTTTACCTAAAATCTACCCAGGATGACTATATTAAGTGGGAATGTTCAAGCACAAAGAAGTGATTGCAAAAAATTTAATTTAAAATTAAAAGTAGAAACAAGATGAAAATTTAAAAAAAAAGGGAAACTTCAAGACATAAATTACCTTCACAATGTTGATTGCTATTCATCATGTATCCTTGTCGACACACACAACTGTGCACATCATCATTATTTGTGCACACCTGGTCCTCAGGACATTTAAATGTAATGTCCTGTAGGAGGCATGGATCTTTCTTTTCAGTACATTTGTGTCCAAACCATTGCTCCTTGCAGATACACAAGCCAGTCAAATGATCACAGTGTTGGGTGTTGTTGGTTTCACAATCACATTGGTTTTCACATGTTTGCCCATAGGTGAAATTATTACATGCTGAAGTTTGAATAAGAGTAAGATAAAATATTATGATGAAACAATAATATGCTATATTGTAGATCCAAATGTAAAGTTAAAATATTCCCTGGGAATAAGCTTTGTAACAAGTTTTGACTCCCTATGATTAGCCTAGTACAGTGGTTCCGCAAAAAAAAAAAAAGAGTTGTTATTAACAACCGTTCTTCAAAAGAAGCAAAATAAAAAATCATTCTTGTTGTAACCATTAAATGAGGCTAATATTCACCAATGAATTATTATGTTTTTTTATCTTACTCACCATGGGTGGAAAATGATGCTATGAAACCATGTCCTTCATGGTAATCATATGCTAAAACAACATGCATTGTATTGTTGGTTGATCTGACAATGCCTGAAGCACCCTCCTCAATGTATTTTCCAAGCAGAGTGCTATCTGTAGAGTCACCATCATACACCATGACATTCCAAAAGACCGGTTCAAATTGAATCAGAAAATTGAACTCCTGAAATCTAGAAAAGTATATTTATATAAGAATAAGGCAATGTCATTGCATTATGCTCTGTTCAATAGAGCAAAAAGTAAAATATTTTCCCCTAAAAAAACAAAGTTTGAAAATACAGTTTGAAGGTCATTGACACATTGTGGGCACATTACAGAGGCATAAAAATACCTTGAAAATTCATTGAAGTTGGAAGCTCGAATGGTTGATATGATTGTCTTTGAAACTAAATACATCATGATATATTTTACACATTTTTTTAGACACATTTCTGGGGCGAGTATAAGTTTGGGTGAATATTTATAAGAATAACAATATGTTTATATTAAAAAATGTTTTCTAAACACTGCACTAAAATACATTTCAATTGTGAAATAAGGAGAGTGGGAACATATTCATATGGATTACAACAGCTCAAAACCCAATCGTTTTACACATGAGAGAATTCATTCTTTTAACATAGAGCCACAATTTCTTCCTTTCTCGAAAATACAATTTAGGGGCTGTAACATTGGTTAAGATTTTCTTTAATTTAAGAAAACATGTTTGTCTTTCCATTTTGCACAAAATACAAACCATGGAAAAGTCAAGTAAATATTTATGAAATTAATAATATTTTTCCTTATCAAGTCTCTTAGAGGCATGAAGACTGTTTAAGCAATTTGTCTTTTGATATAATTAAATATTACACAGACATCCTTTATATCCTAACAATTGTTAACAGGTTTAAATAAAATTTTAATTTATTTACAATGTTTTTTTTTTTACTTTTTGAAGTGAAATAAATTCTGTTAGGAGATAATGAAGAAAATGTGTTAAAAAGTTTACCTTAAAGTGACAACTGAATTAGCAGGTCCAATGATTGTCCAAAAACAGAACTTAATTGAAAAATCTTTATGAACCGGACTCCATATCTGGCCACTTTCAGATGACATGTAAACATTGCAGGCTAGGGAATAATTATTATTATCATTATAATGATTAAAGAGAATAGTTATGCAGGTACAACATCTGTTCACAACAAAATAAAAATGTGTTTTTGGTTGTATTGTTAAAAAGCACATTTAAATTATATCATAATAAAATGTTGAATTACTAGATAAAAATAATCATTAAAATGGGATAAACAAAATGTAGCATCTGTTTTGGAAGGCAAAAGTGTAAAAGAAAAGTTTCCAATCTTTGCGCATACAGTCAAAATTATTTGAAAATCGTTTTCACAATTTCTGGTCCCATAAACAGTCCTTGCATTTATTGTTTAGTTTGCTGGGTTATACTTCCAAAAAATTAAAGTATGGTACCTAACCAATTAAGCCATTTTACACCAAAACAGATATTTATCAGAAAAACTGTTAAAATATCTTATTGAACTTTAAAACTCAATAAACATGCAGTCTGCATTTTTTAGCAAAAGAATGAAAACATCTGAGAAAGTTGAAGATGCAATTTACTTGGTGTTCAAATAATTATTATTGCTAAAAACAAGCAGCCAAACTATTTGCTGAGATCACCTTGAAAGAATCTTGCTGTGTTATTTTTTACAACAATTTTTCTGCCCCAATCTGATGTTATGAAATTCCTTTTGCAGATAGCACAAGGCCAAAAATATTTTAGATATGTCAGATAGCATTTAACTGTGTATGAATTATCTTTTTTCAAGACAATAATTATTTGCATTGCACTTAAAAAAATTCACAGAATTTAGTGTCTCACAGAAGGTTTTTTACATAAGGATAGAATTATATTCAATTCTAGCACGGATTTTACTATAAAAGTACACAAAACTAACAATCTCATTAATCTTGGAAAAGTATGATGTTAATTAAAAAAAAAGCATATATTAAAAACAGAACATTTTCATGCGATATGTTGTTTCACAAATACATTGGCTAATACACTAATATTATGTTTTTGTCAGTATCTTTAAAATGGGTTACAGTACACTATAGGTAGCACCCTGAGTTCAAGGAATTAAAAGTGGGTATTGGTTGTTGACTCGCAGAAAGGTTGCACCCTTAGATTGGGCAGTTACATGGTCCTTTTTAAGGTAAATATAAAAAAATCATCAACTATGTGATATTTAATAAACATTAAAAAATGATTGCCCCTATCTCAATCATGAGCATTCTTGCTTGTTTTACTGATATGGTGCAATGGACTTCAGATCCTTGATATCAAGTGGTAGGTCTATCCTTGATTTTTATCAAAATTTTTTGTTTAAAAAAAAAGTGTGACATATACGCGAATATATAGGGTAATTTTGACCCATAGACTGGTAAAAAATGAGAGTGGTGAAATGATGTACAGCTAAAATGTGTTTGGGAAGCACTGGAACCATAGATCACCCAAGCATTTTAGACAAGTAATGGTTAATTTTTAAAAATTTATGGGTCTTCTATTTTATCATCTACTGATAGGGATCAACACATTTTCCTAGGAACATATTTTTTTATTTGCGGCTATATAATTGATAGTTATCTCAAATGAAAGAAGCTGTCAATTTTTGGGATATCTCAAATTTTAAGAAATTTTGGAAAAAGTATTGTTTTAATTGAATTACTTACAGCGACATGATAAAACACCATCTTCAGTTTCACATGTAGTGTTGCCAGGACAATAGTTAGAAGAACAAAGGTCAACTTTCCTACTACAGTTATAGTCAGTCCATCCAGGTTTGCATATACACTGACCATTGTTTATATCACAGTATAAAGTGTGTTGTGGCTCACATGAACAGGAAGGAATGCATCCTTTGGCCCAATGTTTGGGACATTCTGTTAAATTTTAAATACATCATAAGAGGAAAATTGTACATGTTTTAGCCAAAAACACAAACTCAACTTTTGAAATGTTTACATTTTAAGACATTTCTTTTAGTTGATGTACCATGCATTTTGTGTGTGGTCAATAACAGTTTGCTTTTACTATAATTACTATATCTGCATTTGTATCAGCTGCTATGATCCATTTTGTATTTTTCAGTCAATGTTGGGTATTTTTTGGTCAATCATTTTGAGTTTGTTGCTAATGGAGATTTGAAAACATACATCTGAAACAATTTGTTGCTAATGAGTGAACACACATTCCAAACATGGGGTGAGGCTGGAACCCATAATATGCCACCACAACTCTGCAACAACTAATAAACAATGGCGATCATTTGCAATTGTTTTGCTTCATAAGTTAAGTTTACTTAGCCAACACGTACTTCTCCCTATGAGATTATATTGAATGAGACAGGTTGAAACCTGGAGGATATCAAACAGAAAGATGTCATAGATAATATTTGCGTTGGTGCTTTGGGTTGAACAGCGTTGCAGTATTAGGGAATCTACCACATTGCAGATATTGCATCTGATATTTATTGTCTAAGTCCATTAATTAAAATAAGAGGAATGCAGAACATGTTTTATCCCCAACAAGAGGACAGATGTTCCAATATTAATTAAAAATGATTTGTGCTACAAATTGAAAATATTGATACGTCATGGGTTTTTAAGCATCATGCAATCTATTTATCAATAGTGTTGAAAAAGAAATACTGGAGTCTATTATAAATAGAATAAATTCTCACCCACAGCCTGGAAATCAGTCCGAAATCCTCGTTCTGCAATCGATCCATCAGAATGAAACACTATGTGCATAAAATTTGATGAGGAATTAATGATGATGGGCACAGCACTCTGACAGAAATGTCCTATTCTTATGGCAGTGTTGCTGCTCCCATCGTACATATCAAGATAGTCATTGTCACAGTTGACTTGCCGTTCCAAATTTAAGTCAATTATCCTTTGCAAAGACAATCAGCAAAACAATGAGTTTACAACTGTAATTAAGCAATTAAATTAGTTGATGTAAGCTCATGTACATTATTTGACCTGATTTAACTCATTGCATTTGAGAAACAATTCACTTGAAAGTTTAAAAAAAATAAGTTTTTCTTGCAGGTTATGACAACCTACAATAACTGAAATGCTGCTTGCAAAACATTGACCCTATCCTTGCCAGGTATACATAAAAACTTGAGAGACCATTCTTAATATTTAATCCTTATCTATCACAACAAATTCTGTTTGGCCTGAAGGGTTGGTTATTTTTTCAATGACACTAAGAAGCCAGAGCTTTTAATGATAAAATAGAAGGAAAAGAAATGTTTTAAAATGTGTTTATTTCATCATTGGTTTAATTTTTGAATATTAATTTTTAATTTATCAGAAATCCCATGAAACAACAACATAAAAAACTATTATCCATATATACAGTTGAAATACCTTAAGGAAATAAATTGGTTTTCATAAACAACTATGGTCCATTTGCAGTCGGCATAGTCGGGATATTTTTGAGGATATTGAGGACTTGATATGTGCCCAAAAGATGAAATCAGGGTCCCACCACAAACAGATGCTGAAGTCATTTAGAATATGATCAATAAAAGGACAATTAGAGTTAACTCAGTTAAAAGACATTTAGAATTAGATCAATAAAAGGACATTTAGAGTTGGATCAATAAAAGGTTAACATAATAATCGCTTATTTATTATTGGTCATTAAAATTTGTCAGCAATGAACTTTGATAACAAAAATTACCAAGAAAATGTGGATTTGCTTAGAATTATAATGCAATGTTGTCCAATGTAGGTTTTACAACCCACATGGAAGCAATTATAATACTATTGGTTGAGGAAGGGGTGGGGTGGGGGTTTCGTATGCATTGTAGTCTCTGAAATAGGACCTGTATTAAAGTTTAGGAAACGAAAAGGGATAATTATTTTTTTCTCCTCAGTCTTTCAAAATTTATTTCAGAGATGTTGGCATACAATCGTAAAAGATATAAAATCATCCTTTGTATGCCAAAACCATAAAAGTAATCAGATTTGCAGTGCATATGTTTGAAATACCTTCTACACATTTTCATTTCTGTTTTTCTGTAAAACTTGTGAGAAATGACTCATTTTCATTTCAATTACTTTTAAGTGGGATGTTACAAAAATGAGTTACAATGAACACCAATAACAAAAATATCAAATTAAATTGAAGCCATTATAGATTAAATAACCATTCAAAATTAATGGTAGAACTATTTTTTTATCACTTTTAATATTTAAAAAAAATCAGTTTCAGATAATTTAAGAGGTAACTTTATAATCTTTGAAAATACCTTTGAGTGTGCTTTTAATTTTAGTGAAAATAATTTAATGGAGTAGGAAGGAGACGTATTTGTTTCTTTTAGCATATACATTTAATTTATGAAAGGTTCAAATTTTTATCATCAGTAATGGTGCAGATGCCATCAGATGGCGCAAGGGAGAAATTGCTTTAAATTAGCTTTACAAGTTTTCTTTTGTCTCTTTTCAATTAAATAGTATCAAGATTGTGAATAGCACTCTATGATTTTCTAGTTTAATAAATGTATCTTAATCAGAAAAATTATAAATATGCTGAAAATGATGATGTAAAAAGCTCCTTCAAAAAAATTATAAGTGGGCTTCTTACGGACATATCTATATTTACATTGAATGCATAACCAATACACTTACACTGTATAGTGTAATTGAAATAAAAATCCTTAGAGTGATCCAAAAACTCTTTCCACTCAATGAACATTTCTGTACCAGTTGCTTTAAAAAATGTTTTATTTCCAGGAAACATAGGAGAGGCATTGCTATTGCCATCATACACAAGTAGCGGAGATTTATTTATGGATGAGACATCAGAAAGAACATACTGGTTACTGTAAAAGAAATAAGTTAATAAATAAATTTCCTTAAGGTTTACAATAACAGTCTCAACGAATATTTTTAAAAAAAGATTAATAAACATTGAGTTTGTTTGAAAATTGTAAGAAAGATGATTTAAAATGTCCATGAAGAGTGTGCGATACATTTAATTTATTGACTTAAATACTGATATCCAGTAATGGTTTTCTGTAGAATAAAGCTTAAAAAGGAATAAGACATGTTGTATGTAGAATCAAATGGAATGAAAGCTTAAAATCTAAATAAACAAAACTTTGTTCTTTTTATATGTTTGGAAATTTGAAACCATTGATGATAATTTAATGATATTGCAGTTATCAGATTCAATATTTTTTTTTTCTTTATTATAAGAGTAGCCTTAGATTGTTATTTATGGCAGCGGAAAGTTTCAGGATTTTACAATTGACATATTAAAAAATTGGAGACAAACTAGTACATATAAATAAACATCAAAAGTACAGTAGGCCTACTATTATAAAAATTGAATTTTCAGTCCTCCCCCAGCCTTTATGACTAGTTTTAGTAAATTAAATTGCTACTGACAGTACATTTTTTCTTATCTAAAACTTTAAATTAATACATTAATATTAGAGTGCTTACCTGTACTTGCTTAATGAGATGCCAACTCCATGTAATAACCAACATGAGATACTGCTCTTTGAATTTCTGTTTCTCCGTAAAATTATAAAGCCTGATCTTTCATTCAAAGTCTCACAAGGTGTGGCTGCAATATTTAGAAATACAGTGGAACACTCTTGTAACATGGGTAGCTTTAACACAAATTCAGATGCATGGGTTGATATTCATTCAAACAAGCAATGTTTGTTTTTTATAGAAAAACTGATTAAATTATGCATTATTGTACTAAAATAAAAAAAAAATTAAATAAAACCAGTCCAACATCAACTTATGTATAGCTCATAAACACAAGAGATAAAAAAAAGCCATTTCTTTTTTAAATGTGATCACCTATATTCCTACATTTTAAAAATAACAATGCTATTTGTATATCATGTTATAAGATAAAACCCTACTGTAACGCAAACCCAATATTAATGTGATGCAAGTTTATGGACCCATTTAAACACTCAATTCAGCAACTTTTTCTTCACCCTTTTAAAGTTTAGTATTTTTACTTTAATGTATTTTTGATATGTGAGTCATTTCAATTTAAATAAATTGCAAATTTTAAATTCCTCGACGAAGAATCCTAACCACTATAAAATTATAGGATCATGGCACTTTTAAACCAAATTTAGACCATTTTCTCAAAGCATATAATTATATTTGTAAATGCTCTTGTTTACATGTGTTTCATATGGTGATTAGTTTATTAACAACAAATCCAAACAAAAAATAAAAAATTCAATCAAACTGTGGGAAGTAATATCAATAAAATATTTGTTGATGTTTCGCACAAATGTTTTAAAAAGGTGGACACCCAAACAAATGCTAAATGATAGACAACACAGATGATTGTGCATTATTCTGTTCATTTTATCAATCCTAAAACTTTTTTAGCACAAAAAATTTTTAAAAGTGAAACGGACTAAGCACGAAGAATGTCCACAGTGCAATATTTCTCTAGTTCACCCTTGTCCATTTATAAAAAGGCCTACTACTATTTCATAAACATTGGTATCAGAACTTACATGGCACAGTTCCAAATGAACAGTCATGGGAGGAATAACCATTTTTGCAGAAACATTTGCCAGTTTTACTGGAACAGTATTTTGTGTTTTGTTCTATGCAAGAACATCTGTTATGGCAGTTTTTCAAACCCCACGTAAGGTTGGGACAAGCTGTAGAAAGAAATATATTTTTGATCAAAAGAAATACTTTTATAAATAGTTAATTTTGTTTTTAATAGATACCTACAAGGAATAGTTTACACCCAGCATAAACATCAACTTAGATTTAATAAGTTCATTGTTGAACTTCTAATGCAAACAAATATGTATGACTTATCATATTTATTTGTTCAAAGTTGCAAACAAATACTTACTCTTTGCATCATATCTCCCACTAAAAACAAAAGCATCCTTCATCAATATGCTTCCATGGAAAACTATGAGCATAACATTTGACGAGGTTTGAAGCAATCCCTTGGTGTTGAGACATATGTGTATTGTTGGTTGATCAAAAGCTTTTTCATCCTTTATAGATATGTAGTTTTTATCACAACTGACATACAATGGGTTGATGTCCATTGAGAAACTATAGCAAGAGAATTTTAAAATATCAATTGTTTTGTGCATTATAAAGTTGCCTATGTCAATATTGTTTAGAATCATATTTTATACTTAATTATGTGTGTTTTTAGAAAATTATATTTTTTAAACGAATCATGGAATTCTTTTTTTTCCCCATCAAAAAGAAGCCAATTCAACAATTTACAAAAATGTATATAAAAAAAAAATGATTAAAAAATAACTTGTACAAAGCTTATACCGTTAAGGCTTATTCATATAAGAATATTACAGACTTTGAAAATACAAGATTGCTGTATTAAAAAAGTTAAAGAATAAATAACAGAAAAATTACTTAAGGGCTACAACTGATCCAGGATCGACGACTATTCTCCAGGTGCAGCCAGGAAAATTAATCGGATACCCTGGGCTTGACAGATATCCTGAATGGTCTGATAAGGTTGTGTTGCACTCTACAATATGAAAATACTTTCTTTTAGCATAGGCCAAATCCATATAAACATAACAATAAGAGTGTAATGGAAGTAATCAAAAGAAAGTACAAAAGTCAAAACAAATCTAAATTTCAAGGAACAGAACCCGTTGACTTTCATGTTAAAAGAAACAAATATCAGATTTATACTCATTAAAGAAACCAAAGAAGATAGGTGCTAAAGGGGAATATTTTAAAGTTTCAAGAGCAAAAGTTTTCTAACTTAATTTTGTCTAAATTAACCATTTAAATTTTAAGTGCATTGTATTTTTTCTGTCTATAAATTACTTTGAGCTTTACTGGTCTCCTAAACTTTAAAAAAATATTTAAATAATTTAACAGCATTTTTTTCTTACCATTGTATTCTGAGCAAAACAAGCCACTACTGTTGGCCATGGTACGCAATCTTTTTGGACATGAACATTGCTCTGTCCAGGGAGTTGTTGTTATAACATGACACTCATACTGGCAAGTTTTTGACATACATGTAGCTTTAGGAAGAAGGAAAATATAAATCTTAGACTTAAGATCAATTCATTTTGTCAAATACTTGACATGTTATTTTTAAGTTTTGAATTAGACAAAAATTATCTTTTAATCCGCACGACTGAAGTGCTTTATTACATAGAATTACAATTTGGAGACTTCTTTTAATACTATGATTTTCAATAGATAGAAAATTGCTGTTGTTTTGATCATGTGATGAGAAAGAAATTTGCTTGGTCTCTCCCTGAGTCATACTCTTAGTTAAAACAAAGAAGATTTTCTGCTTGGACATTAAAGTTTGCTTATATTAATATGGGATCCAAAAAACAAAAACTAAAGATGCACTGAGCACACCAGTTGCTACTCCATCTTTCTTTGGCTATGGTATTTTTTTTTTTTAAATATATTGAAAAATGAATTTAAAGAGGGCAATTGTATGAGTACTCCATGAATATGAAAATTTTATTTATATAAGATTACCAAAATTAGCTCCAATTACCTATTAAGAGATGATTTTAAAAAATGTATTAATAATACATTACTTAAAGAAATCTTGACACTATCAATAGATTTTTTAAATTAAAAATTGTGCTGTAGAAGTGCCCCTGTGAGCTATAACTATAAGTTATTATTAGTCTGCATATAGGCTTACTAACCTACTATGATAAAAATTTAATAATACTAATTTTATTAACTTATTTTTCTGTAGCAAACTAGATACTAGAGGAAATAGTAATAGCAAGTAAGTCTTTGGATAGATTTCCATTAATTACAAATTACTTAGTTTGGTCATAGTTCATTTAAAAGTAGTCATTTATTTGGTCCATTTCTAAAAAAATGGAGTTGGCCTAGTTGTTACCTTAAACTTAAATTTAATATTTATATTATTAGGCCTATATGTTTATAGAATATTTTTACAATATATTAATATTAAAATTATTCACAAGATAATATATGCCATGCTTGAAAATGAAGTGGTTAATAGAGAAAGGACAAAATCAATTGTATTATGTGTAATTCATTTCTGTAACTGTAATAGTAATGAGCCAGTAATTAGCACAAAAAAAATGAGGGAGGAACTGAACTGTACTAAGAGTAGGCCTACTAGTACTAAGAAGACTAAGACTCAGTATTAGGGTTGCCAGGTCTGTTTCCCAGAAATCGTGGACTAGCTTGTTTTTTTTGTTTGTTTTTTTTTTTTTGGGGGGGTGGGGGGGTGGGGGGTGGGGATTAAGTAGGAAAAAACTTTACAATTAAATTATATATTTTCTTACAAACATTTTAACACGTATTAAAATAATCACTTCAAAACTTTACTTAAAAATAGTATGTAAATAATTTGATATACTTTATTAAATGTCTTGTGAATCTTGTCAAACAATTGAGTATCTTAGTCTTAGCATGATTAAATTATAATTTTTTCGGAGAATGGAGTTTAATCATAATGGATTTTTGATCTTCGTATAAATCTAACTTATGAAAAAAGACAAAACGCGATTCTCCTACTCCTATCCTTATTCGTTTAGACTATAGGCCTACATCTTTAGATTACGAACCATTTCATCAAAAAGCTTTTGAATTTAAAAAAATGTCGGGCCACGATTTGTTCATGTTCACCGTTTTAGCCAAATGTCAACTATTTTGTGAAAAAAAAAAACAAAAAAAAAACAGTGAACATAATGTGAAAAAAAACGGACTTTCTGTTCAAATAGTGGACACCTGGCAAGCTCACTCAGTATTGCGATGAGGCATTAAATTGTAATTTGTCAATTTGTATACTGCTAGTATAAAGTATAAGATAAGAAGTGAAGCCGTGATAATGAATGAATAATATAACTTGATGATGAATATGATCATGAATCATAAATCATACCACCATAGTCATAATACTAAATCATGAATATTATATTTCATAATTTCATGAATGATGCTCAGCACTGAAGAAATGAATCAAAGTTACAGTCATAGTAGCCTTCAGTAGCCGAATATAGGGCATACTTTTAAAATTAAAATTTTTTAAATGGCCTATTTTATTACAAAAGAATCTTGATACCCTGTGAACAGTCTTTATGGCTCCAGCCAGGTTTGCACTTGCAAAATCCTGAGATCGAGTCACAACCAATGGAATTTTCATGGATGCACTTGCAGGTCAAATTGCACGTGTCCTGACCATATGAGTAGGGCAAGCAAACTGAAAATATAAAACATTTTAATGTTCCATTTTAGTTATTCCTACCTAACATTAAATTATGGGAAAATATTATTCATTCAACTAAAATATCAAATTGAACTTAAAGATATCAATTAAAAAAGCAGACAAAATTAAAATTGCCATTTAGAACAAGAGGATTGACATTACTTTTTTAATTGACCAGGGGGAGCGCAAAGATTTAATTTTTAACTCTTTCCATGCCAGGGGGTTTTCCACGTTCGTGCCAGACCAGTATTCGGGCGTGGGAAATTTTTTAGGGTGCTCCTATCTATTAATTAATTTTGAATACATTTCTTTTAGCAAGATAACTGTATTTCACATCAAATTAAAGGAAATTAGACAGAGAATAATAATATGTAAAATATAAAACAATATAACAACAATAAGTTAAATTTTTTTTATTTAGGTAAAATTGTGCGATCAATTTTTTTATATTTTTAAAATTGCACACAAAATCTGAACTTATCAGACTACCATATGGTCTGTGTTGCTGATATCCTATTCTGCTTCAATCCCCAAAAAGTATATCCATTTTTTATCATAATGCATTTTACATTTTGAAAATATTCCATTTTGTTACGGAGTTATACCCATTTTTGTAACGTTAGGAGTATTCTTATCTGAATCCTCACTGTTGCCATAGTAACAAAGTGGTTTTGAAAAAAATTCATAACTTTTGAAATACTTGAGCTAGAAAGTTGATCTGGGTGTTTTTTTAATCTATTCTTTAGGCTCTATCCATTCGTGTTGTTTTTATATTTTAAAAAATGTTTTGAAATTTTTTATGAAATTGCCGACAGTACCACTATTAAATTATTTCTATCAGTACCATCACCATTCTATTACTATTTCCCTTTACCGACCCATCAGAATGCTGAAAATCATCATTGGAATCAGATTCAAATGATTCATGGTTATTGTCTATTGTTTCAGCATCAATAATTAGCAATAAAAGTTATTTTATTTTCAAAATTGACTACCTACGTGGTCCAGCAACAGCTGACCTGCTTGGAGTGGGCGTAGCCATGGCTTTGTTTACAAAAGTTTCAACACAAATAAACTATTATTAGAAAAAACACATGCAAACATGCCCTACTTCTTAAAAAAAGGAAGTAGTAAGAGTTATCATTCCTTTAAGAGCAAAAAAAGTCGGATTAAGAGCCACAAGAAACGAAATAAACTACATAAATGATATCGATAATGTGGGTTGGCATGAACGCGACCAGTCAAATCGACAGTATATAAAATCAGGGCATGGTGGAAGGGACGAGGCAAAAAGGGGGGAGGGGTGGAAACGGTGGAGGGATGAGTTAAAACTGTACCATACCTCTTTTCATACACATGCATTAATGTGATTTCTATAATCTTTTAAAACGTTTGCATTGTATTAGCTAAAGAATGAAGATTTTTTTTAAAAAGAGTTTCTAATTACAGAGTTAAATGGATTTGCTTCGGCTTCAATAATTTACTCAAAATCGAATTGATTTTTACTGATATAGAAAAGATTTAATCAATGCAGCAAGACCTATTTTTCTATATCAGTAAAGAAGAAACTAAATGCTAACGAGGGTTTTAGTCCATTTCGGGAATTTTAACCGTTGCTGTAATCACTCTGCTTTCTTTAACCTTAAGTTTACTGATCTGATCTAAGTACAAAATAAATAATTTTTTTGTTGTCCCAAAGTTACTATATTGTATCGATACTTAGTCTGCACACGAGCGATATTAAACCCGATTATAGGCACACAGGCAAGTCATATGTTACCGGCAATTTCTTTTTGAAAGAAATATGGTCGCGGGAAAACTGATCGATGGAAGTTTGAGTTTGATTGAAAGTACATTTTATGGTAAAATTTCCGTTCGATCTAAGTTCAGTCAATCAATTTAAAACTGTTGACGAAATTTCTTACAAAAGTTTCCGTGTACGGGCATGAACACCCTCTGGATATTTAAGGCTTAAAGGGCCCTCCGATAATTAATTAAAGGTGCCCAAAATTATCTTGGCACAAAATTTATTAACTATAAATACAGAAACAGAACAGTTTTAGATTAAGGAAAAATCATTAAAAATTAAATTCGTGTCTTATTACCATGCGTCAAGTAAATTGAAATAAAACCACGGTTGGAGAATGGTCCATTTCCTTCAAAAGATACAAGCATAGTGTTTGCATTGGATCGTATAAAGATGCTTGCCAGTTCAGATTGGTTCTTAATGCCATTGTATTTATTTATGCAAAAATCCTCATGCACACGATGTCCGTTATAAAAACGTACAGAGTCTTGCATTTCTATGTCCAACCATTTAAACCTAAAATAAAGATTATTAAATTAAATAACATTGCCATTCAACATTATGTTTATAAATGTTCATTTTTAACAGAATATAAACTTTTTTGCATTTTTTTTTAATGTGCTGTGTAAAATCAGACTCAAAATATTTGAAGAAAACTTTAGACTAATAAATCTGAATAACAGTTTACCTGAAGTCAATAACGTGGCCAATTGGTGCATAAATATACCAGTAGCATTTGGTATTGGGTGGGTACTTATCAGGGTAGTTTGGTGATGTAATTACTCCTGAGGCAAATCCTAGATTGCCACCACATTCTGAGGGTAACAGACAATGTGATGCATTGAGCCAATAATAAACACTATTAACCTTATTGTTAGGTAGATTATTCTAACCATTAAAATATTTAAAATTTCATTGAAAATATATTTAAAAGAATGCAATATTATCAAGACTTTAATTTTGGAAAGGAATTTGTTTTTTTTTTTTAAATTAACATTTGATCTAATGTTAACATTTTAGCATTGCTCCCCCCCCCACCCCAGAATTTTTTATTTTTTTTTGTAGGGGGGTGGGGTTGGGCGGCGCTAAAATGTTAACATTTAATTTGTTTCAAACTCTGGCTTCTCCCTTTTATTTTAAAGGGGTCGTTCGTAAATTACGTCACGCTAAAAATGACCTTTTAGACCCCCTCCCCCTGTCACAAAGTGTAACAAATTCTTTACACCCCCCCCCCCGTATCAATTCACATTAAAAAATTCAAAAAATGCATAACATTTTCATAACCAAGCTACGATTTTATTTTACTCTTTAAAAACTCCCCATAATGGATTACGATGTAGGCCTATTATTAGAAAACTGAGTTTCATAGTACAAGTGTAATTACCATAGTCAATTTCGACCTCAAATTAATGTTTTTAAAATAAATTAAACATTTTTTTTCAAAATTAGAAATATTTGTTGGTTTTTTTAAAGTGACGTCACAAACCATCTCCCCCCCCCCC
>CAXITT010000034.1:1851745-1966419 GCA_964033795.1 Lymnaea stagnalis
CCCCCCCCCCCCCACTAAACCTGACGTAATTTGCGAACGACCCCTTAAATATATAATATGGCCAACACTTCAGATTTTTACTCGAATTGCTATATCTATATCTATATATATAAATCTATCCATCTATCCATCTATCTATCTATCGATATATCGATATATCTATAGGCTATCTATCTATATCTATCTACATAAGAAGGCCTACATGAGCTTAATTTAGTCTACAGTATTTTCTTATTGCACTGGTAGAAAAAAGAAAAAAAATATATAGGCCTATGGACGTGGACATTATAAATTATGTCAATATGGCTGTGAGTACGATTTGACACTATCAGTAATGTTTACGCCCTATGGACAATTTCCATTCTGAATTTTTTTTTAAACTGGAGTCTTACTTCTCGTTTGATTTTATTAATTTGAACAAAATTCCTGTAACAAATTTAGCATGATGAAAGCATAGACGTCAACTTATATTTCTTTTGGTTTTATATATGATTAGTAGTAGTAGATGTTTAGTTATTAATTACCTGTGTGTAGATGCGATTCTTCAGCTCCAGTAAAGCTGTAGTAAAGCAAACACAGGGAGACAAAGTAGATTCCCATCTTTTTTTTGATTGCTCTGAATTGACGATAGTCGTAGGCCGACTCAAGTAAACTTTACCCTATAAAGAAATAAGGAAAGCGATTCACACCGGGAACAACATTTCACTTTTACTCAACTCATGAACAATGTATAAAATCCTGTACAATGTACAGTGGCGTAGCGAGGGGGGTGCTGTGGGTGCGGACCGCACCGGGTGACACCATTTTAGGGGTGACACCCAATTGAAAAATTGCATATTTACTGAGCACACACAACCGAAATTCGTAAAAGAATAACCCATCATACATATATTTTTCACAAATGTAACCAATCCAAATTCCTGCATTATTGAAAGTTCAAGGTCGATGCGTCAGAAATGAGACGACCCTATGTTTAGGTTAGAAAAACACAGTCATTATTCCACGCTGATTGAAGTGTTCGGTAACTTCCTAAGTGACAGGAGTCTATATTTAGCTTAACTCTGAGAAATAGGGCTTTCGATCGATACCAAATACGCCATGGTCGGGCGATTTTAAGTTTAAGAATCTGTGAAAAATAAAAACATTAAAAATGAATTTTACTCATTTATAGGGTTAAAAAATATATTATTCTACACAATTTTTAATATTTTAATGAGTCATTCTTATTTACTTAAATTTAAATAAAGAAAAGATTTTAGAAGTCATATATTATATATCGAAACCAAGAAATACTCAAAATTTAATATTTACCCCGATTCATCATTAGTATAGCTCCTTAGCATTTGAACATGATTGTCATATATCGACTGCTGGGTTTTACCTGCTATCTCTCTGTGTTGTATTTTGGACAGTCCTATGACCAGTGGCATAGCTAAAGATTTGGGGGAATTTGGGGGCTCGGGGAGCTTGGCCTCTTTAGGAGCCCCTGCATTTTGACATTGGACATTATGTAATGTAAAAAAAAATTTCGAACACGACTTTGGGGGCCCGCCTCCAGTAGGGGCCCAGGGGGACTTTCGAATTTGGACCCCCCTCCCCTAGCTACGCCATGACCTCTGAGTGTTGTTTTTGAACTGTCGTTTGTTGTTTGTTGTCTTGAACATGACAATATTAAAGCATTTTATTGTTCAAGATTATTGTATCCTGCCACACTGCGTGCACAAATCTAAACGGCCAAGTGGGTGTCTAAAATGACAATCAAAAAATATAATACGTGACTCAGTAAAATCACTACCAGAAAATATGCTTCGACATCAAGAAACCAAATGATGACCAGTGTCAGGGTTCATCAAAAGACTTTCCAAAACTTATCATTGATACTGATTCTCCCGATACCAGCAGCATGCATTCTTTTTAGCAAATAGTGGAGAGAATGGAAGAAATTGACGTGAAAACAAAAGTAAAAGACGTGGAGGGTTTGGAAAAAGAAATATCTGCTGATAATGTTGATTCAAACCACGATACTGTACGTGTAATGGTTAATGACAAAAACTGGCACATTTAATCAGATGCACTAGATACGTACCTCATATACCTTTAGGAATGTACCAGTTCCAGATTATTTTCGTTCATAAATTATTGAAATATGGAGTACCTCGTTTCAGACCAAGGACAGACTATTCAGCGTATTGACAAGGCAAAATGCGAAATCTAAAGGAGGTGTTCGCCAGCTAAAAAAAACAAACAATGGACCTAAGGGATGATTCAAAATGGCAAGAAAATACTGCGGTCGTGGATGGTTTATTCACTCGTCAGTCAGAAATTGTTTTGTTTTGTTGCAGATTGTTTGCTGTTATTGTTATAGAAACAACATCCACATTTAAATTACTGGCTTTGATAAGTGGTGGAAACTGAGACAAAAATTACAAAATCATGAGGCTTTGGAAGAGCACCTAGGTTGCCTTGAAAAGTTGAAAGCATTGGCAGCAGGACTAAGGATACACAAAACAATTGATGCCGAAAGTATTGTTGTGATTGACAGGGAGAAGAAGAAGTGGAGGGATATCCTGCACATGTTTCTGGATATCACATTGTTTCTTGCAAAGCGAAATCTGGCATTTCGTGGCCACAACGAAGTTGAATCTTCACTGAAACTTTCTTGAAATGGTTGACATGCTTTCTAAATATAACCACCGCTAAAAGAGCACCAAAATGAGACTTAAGAGGAGTACATCTCAGAAAAAGCATCCGCATCTTACCTTTCACATGAACCCAAAATGAATTTATAAATGTCCTTGCACATCATGTGAAGGAGATTCTTATCATGGCTGTAAAGGCTGCGAGGTATTTTAGAATTAAGTTCGAAAATACACCTGAAATATCACACAGTGATCAGATGTCCGAAGAGATCAGATATGTGAAAATCAATAATGGGAAAATTGAAGGAGAGATGTGTTGTTGCATTTTTCCCGTTTAGAGGGGGAAAAGCTGATGACCTCAGCTCTGAAATTCGTAAAAATCTAAAACTCTTTATAAGACTAGAAATAATGATTTCAGAGCTCAAGTTTCTGATAATGCTGCCACAATGTCTGGAATCCATGGATGTGTTGAGGCCATTATGAGAAGAAATATTAAAAGGAAGCAATTTTTAATATATGTGTGGGCCATTCGCTTAACTTGTGTGGTCAACACTCTTTTGCAGAAAATGATTAATGTATTACATTTTTCGGTACTCTTGAAAGAATATTTTCCTTCTTTGCAGCATCCACCAATCGATGAAATGTTCTTATTGAACACACTGGGATGTCGTTGAAAAGAATGCCAACAACGAGTTGGAGTGCTCATCATGCTTCTGTTAAAACAGTGAAAGATGAGTTTGATGAATATGTGGCGGTGATTGAAGCTCTGTGTAATCCTCTTGAAAATTCAGATACAAGAGATACAGCCAAGGTCTTTTACATGTTGTCTGTGATTATATGCTACCTTTACATTTGGGCTGATCTACTCGTGGAAGTTAATCTTACTCAGCAGTATCTGCAGACTAAAGGCTTTACTCTTGACAAAGTGGTTAAAAACCGAAAGGCCTTAGATTGTTTCTCCACGAGAAGCCCCGTCACTTGGTGGAATATGCTATTGAAAAGGCACTTTTAATAAATATTTATGATCCACCATGGGAAAGTTGTGGCCTTCTGATGCGGCTCTACTATTAATTGAAAGTGATACAGTGAATGACATTGATTTTGATCAAGTCATTGACAGGTTTGCAGCTCTGAAGACACGGAAAGAACAATTTTAATAAAGTAAATTGAATGTAAAAATAACTATAACTTAATGTTGTTACAGATTTAAATACATTGACCTCATGACCTTCAATGTTTGTGTTTTTGTTTTTGTCATAGTTATACTATGGATTTATTTTAACAAGTAGAAATCCACCATTGAAGCTGGGGGGAGGGGGGTTGACACCATGAGTTTACCGCACCGGGTGACACCAACCCTAGCTACGCCACTGACAATGTATACAATCCTGTACAATGTATATAATCATGAACAAGGTATACATTCTTGTACGATGAATAAAATCCTTTACCAGGCATCACTTTCTTATATGAAATGAAATAATTTTATTTCTTCTACAAACAGACATTTGAAATTAATTAGGTCTTTACATTTTGACGTAAGCAATCTGGTAGCCTTTATTCTAAACTATAAGACACACAAAAAATTTGTATTACCTTTTTTTTCCATATCAAAATCTAAAAGAAAAAGTATATAAATCATTATAGCATCACAATAAAATGTAAACGTATGAAAATATGGCTGCTAGGATGTGCTCGAAAGGTTACTTCTAGCCCTTACACTTTAGACTGACCCATGGAAAAACCGAGTTTCATGAAATAGTTGTTACAATGCGGAGTTAAAAACAACTTGTGGAAAACCACCACGGAGACGCAGAAGGGTCAAGGGCGGACCGAAGAATTGAATCTGTCAAGGTCTAGTTGACCAATGGAAAATGTTTTAATGTGCCTGGACCTTGGATATAAATAAAGCATAGAGTTAACTGAATGTTGCACAATAGGATTTTTAAAAAATATTGTTTTCGTAGTAGGTAGTAGCCTTCATATCGTTCCAAAGACATATTGGCCCTTCGGACAAGGTCAACTAGGTCGATCCGCCCATGGTTCATGACAGTTATGCCCACGCACAGAGGGCTCCACATCAGGGATATCTATCCCCAGCTGAGTGGTGGAATGCAACAACCTCTCCCTTAGACTTTGGACATGGTAAATGATGTATGTGGGTCATGCCGATCATTGAATCATGGCCATGGTGAATATTCCTTGAGTGTACTATGAATTTAAGTAATAAAAAACATTTTCAATTTCAATAAAATTGTTATACCATTCTTTACCATTCAATGCTAATATTGATATCAAACTACTACGATTCCGCTAATAGCTTAATAATTCTTCAAATTTTTTCAGAAAATCAACTTATCAAATCCGTTCATTATTCAAAAGTTGAGTTGTTGTAGGCCTATACTTTTATCTTGGTTTCAATTATTAGCATTTCGGTAAGGTGGCTGAGAGGTCAAAATCACATGCCAGCTAAGTAGCCAAGCTACAGGGTTGGGGTTCAATATTGAACCTAATGTATACATTTTTTCTCATTAAAAAATAAACACCCCAATAAAAAATAAGATGCAGAATTTAAGGTAATTGAATTGTTTTCTTTCCGATATTAATTCTGTTATATAGATAAATTCTTTAGGAAAGGGAGTGGGGGTGGGTTTATGCCCGCCCCCCCCCCCCACAATAATATTTCAAGCACCTGTTCCCCCCCCCTCTCATGCGCGTCCCCAAAACGCTTTTTAAAGGTACACAACTTCCATTCAAAATCCTTTAGGAAAGGGGGTGGGGGTGGGTTTAGCCCCGCCCCCCCCCCCACAATAATATTTCAAGCACCTGTTCCCCCCCCCTCTCATGCGCGTCCCCAAAACGCTTTTTAAAGGTACACAACTTCCATTCCATCCCCGTGGCGCTACACCCCGCGTAGGGCTTTAGTCTGCGCCTCACTTCCTTCCAATCAGAACTAATACTTTTATTTTCTATGCTTGGATTCCCAGCTGCTGGATATATTTTTCCACATCATCCATGCATGTAAGCATAGATCTGCCATTGAGTTGTTTTTTTTCTTCTGGGATATTGATGGTGCACTCTCTTCAATCCTCTGTCATTTGGCATTCTATCTAAATGTCCTGCACACAATGGTGTAGCTAGGGATTTGGAGGCCCGGGGGGCTTGGCCTCTTTAGGGGCCCTGCATTTTGATATTAGGACATGAGATAATGAACTTACTAAATATATAAGTCTAAATTCAAATTTTTACAGTTGTGATGAAAAGGAGCCGACATGATAATTTCCCTTTACTCACACCGACCTACTTAGAAGCCCACCTCCTTTTTCAAGGCCAGGACGAGTTTATTCACCTGATCACTCTCCACATCACACGAAGTTATTGAACGGTTGCGTATTGCAATCAAAGGGAAAGGTCGAGGAATGCAATAGTCTAGACAGATGTCTCATTTGGGGTGAGCACTCGTTTTACATCACGCATCTAATTATTGTAAGCATTAGAATCGGATTTCACGTGGTAGTGACCGTCCAATAAGCAGTTAGAATAGGATGAGTAGAAAAACGGTTGCATAACTAAAATTCGGGGTTTCTGGTGATCGACGCTCAAGAGCACAGCAAGCCGGTATTTATTTCTAAACCTACCTGGTTGCTAGATCCACCGTACCACTGCAGTAAAGTCAACCGCACCTAAGATGCTGAATTGAGGGATCGGTGTACTGAGGCCTGTGTCTGCGAACCCCGCCCAGGAGCCACCTCCGGAAGACCAATTCACCGCCTGCACCCAAAGGATCGTGAGCTGAGAGACTTTACTCCCAAAGAGAAGTCCTACATACACCCACCACAGCGTACTGGCGAAGAGGTATCCCAGAAGGTACTGATGTGACTGGTATCATCCGCAAACGTGAACGCCCTAAAAAGTCACGAGGTGCATGGGGCGAAGAGTCCACTTCCACAGTGAATGGATCTCTGTGTCGTACTGCCATAAATCTACCTGCGTAAACGCCCTGAAAAGCCACGAAATAAAGAATTCACTTCCACCCTTGAAGTAATTCTACAGCAACGCATTGATGTTTTTTCCCCTTGCGTGAACGCTCCTAGCGCCACGAAGGATAGGACCGAGTATCCACTTCTACGGTGAAGGGATCTCATTATTGTGCAAGATCTAACCAGATGTTCAAGTCATATGATCAGGTCATATGATCAAGTCAGATGATCAAGTCAGATGATCAATTCAGATGATCAAGTCAGATGATCAAGTCATGTTCAAGTAAGATGTTCAAGTCAGATTTTCAAGTCAGATGTTCAAGTCAGATGTTCAAGCCATGCAATCAGCAAACGTGACAGATTTAAGGTAAGTGCGAAAGGACTGAGTGTATACAATTGAAATACAAGGCAAAGCAACCTTTATGATGATACATAGGCAATACGGGGGGCCATTGTTCATAAGAAACTAGAACTTAGATAATTACCTTTGCAAAGGTGTTTGCATATACTTCACCATTATGTTATATACATGTAAATAGTTTAGTCATTTCATTTACATTGGTGTTCTAAAGCATTTGGTTGTTCAAGTATAAATGAGTATGTTATGATGACCCTTGGTGTGTGCAATCGACATAATCTAATACCCCTCGACACGAACAGGAGTGACCCTCATCCGAGAGTTGGTCTTACACCCTTAACATAAAAGTCATTTCACCACAACAGTGTATCAGTAAAATTAACAAAAAATAATCATTAAAACTCTTTTAATGAATAATACCGTTATTTATTGGCGAGATAATGCACAAGTGACAAATCTCAATTCATATCGCCTCACGCCGTGCTTTCTGTGCAGCAAAGGCATCTATAACATCATCCAGATCAATGCTGCCTAGTATTTTTGACTCCACTGTCATTAAAGCTATGCTGCTAAGTCTTTCTTGCGTCATTGTGCTCTTGAGATAGTTTTTGATTAACTTGAGATTTGAGAATGATGTTTGACATGATGCAATGGAAGTGGGTGCTGAGTTAGCAATATTCGGATGGAGGGTGCAAGGTTTGAGCACACATCATTACCATATGAAGCCAGCTTCCTCAATATGTAAATTGGTGATTGTGGTACTGATTTGTTGATGAAATGTTCTCGTGCATCAATGACATCATTGAACAAGCGACTTGCCTGTATTTCATCATACAAACAGGAAAAGTAACACAGTCTTTCATCAGCGTGTCACATCCATAGACTACAACAGGTGTCTTGGTTCAAGAAGAAACCAAAAGGTGTCCACATGATTTTCCAGCTTTTGGAATCTGTGCTCCACCTCCATATGCAGTCTGTCCAGCACTTCGG
This sequence comes from Lymnaea stagnalis, assembly GCA_964033795.1. NCBI lineage: Eukaryota > Metazoa > Mollusca > Gastropoda > Lymnaeidae > Lymnaea > Lymnaea stagnalis. The sequence continues at coordinate 1,859,713 of CAXITT010000034.1, forward strand.
TCACAACACGTTTTTAATTGCAGTGCAATTGACAGTCCTAAATCAGAACTAAACTCCCCATCAAGTCTTTTCTTTCTTCTGGTTTCTTTGCTTACAGGAAATCCATAGCATTCACTACTTTCATTTGCTCATTTGCTGGATTGGGTGATCATTTTAGTCCGTTACTCATCATTTTGCAGAAAGCATGAAAGGTTCTTAATCTCTTCAGCAGCTTCCCGTATTTTCAGTCCAGACTTTTGTAGTTTCTTCTGAACTATATTGATTGGGCTCAAGAGATTTGACCAGAATTCCGGATACGCAAAAAAATCATAATTTTCTACTGCATGAAGATTTTGTGCACCACTTCTAGTGTCCATTCTTTCAGGTGTTGATTCAGAAAGTCTCTCCAACAGCTTGACGATTTTAACAAGACGCAAGGAAACTGACGACGTAGCTTCTTCTCTTGAGGACCACCTTGTACTACTCTCCTTTTTTAGACTCCCGGCTCCAGCTTCATTAAGTTAGGCCCATCTCTGGGGTGAATTGGGAAAAAAGTTGAACAATTTATGTACAGTTCCAAAAAAGGTGACAATTGCTGGATCTATCTCAGCAGAATGAAGAGCTGCCAGGTTGAGAGAGGGATTATCACAGTTCAGAAATGTTGCCTTTGGATTCATGTCTAAGAGATTAATTATTAATTACTTCTAAAACAGCTCAATAGTTTCACTCTAAAGCATCGGCAATAGCTTTAGTAGACATGCCTTGCCTGATCTTGTTTAAAAATGTTTCTCTATTTTCATTAGAGATTTTAGAATATGCACGAACCATATAAGAGCGTGATTTTTTAACTGCTGTATTAAAATTTATTTTGAGTATGTTTTTAAAATAGAATAAGGGGTAAAAATTTTCATTGGAAAATGGAATGGAAGGATGGGAAATTGATTGCAAGGATGTGAAATTGATTGCAAGGATGGGAAAATTCATCGAAAAACCCTATATACGAACTATTACCCTTCTATTTATGTCTATGGCTAGAAGGATTATAGCATGGAAATAAAATAGATAATAAAAATAAAATGCCGTCAAGAAAACGTGTTTTTTTTTTTAAACCGGAGTTATGTATGGACAGTTTTTTATAAACATTTTACCAGTTTTTACATGCATGTAAATCCTTTATCTGTATGGAATAAATGCAACATGGTCACTAACTTAAAAAAATCGGGAATAGCAAGATTACATGGCAGCGGCGTAATATTTAACATTTAATGTAAAAAACAATTTCGGACACTCCTTTTGGGGGCCCCCCGCAAGTAGGTGCCGGGGGGACTTTCAAATTTGGACCCCGCTCCCCTAGCTACGCTCACCCATGTGTTTGCTAGTTTTTCTGCTGTTTTTGTTTGGTTCCAAGTTTCACTTGCGTATGATACAACTGGTGTGATTACAGCTTTATATATAGTTTTATTTTTGTTCTTTTGTTTTTACTTTTGAGTATTTTCTTACTACTGAAGTGTGCCCCGTTTCCGGCCGATATTCTTTCTTTCATTTCTGTTAGTAATTCGTTTCTTTCATTTAATAATGTTCCTAGGTATTTAAAATAATTTACATTTTCAAACGTTTGGTTTCTAAATTTAATGGTTTCATCTGTGTGTTCTTCTCTTAGCATAGTCATGTGTTTAGTTTTCTGGTTGTTAACTTCCAGCTCTGCTAAAAGTGAAGCGTCTTCTAATTCAATAAAGGCTCTGAAATGTCTTTAATATTTTTCCTTAACAGTGCTATGTCATTCTATCTATTTAAGATACTGATAGGTGGATTCTAGAGAGTGCCTATTTTGTTGTGGGAATTTTGTCTCCTTCAGAACTGTATCCCTTAACAAACACTTTCAAATGCACACAATGATATATTTTTGAAAATGCAAAGCTGTTCTTTAGGTCGACGGGTTATATTTATTATAATTTGACATTGTTATAAAATGCATTATGTGTTAAAGCCGGAAAGGAACAATTAGATGATGAGAACTGTAAAAGAAAACTGCACTTCTTTTCTGGGCGAGTACATGAGTAGAGGTCAATGGATTAATAGAATGGTGAGTGCTATTATATGTAGGTATACCCAGTGGCATAGCTAGTGGTGTCCGGGGGGTGCGAACCACACCTGATGAAACCTTCCTAGTGGGTGACACCACATTGAAAATTGCATATTTTAAGAACACACATTGCTCGGGGTAACCCAATTTCCTAAAAGGAATACCGATCACAGTTAAATTTTCAACACATATAACCAATCCAAATGCGCGCTTTATTAAAAGTTCAAGGTTGATGCGTCAGAAATGAGGTGACCTTATAATAAGGTCAGATAAACCAAGTGTGGATCATAATTTAGTGCCGATTGAAGAGTTCTGTAACTTTCTTAAGTGACATGATACTATATACGGAAAAAATGATTTTTGAAACCAAATATATCGAAATCAAGAAAAAATAATAAAAATATTTTCGCTGATTCCTCACCAGCACCCCTGTCCCTTAACATTTGATCACGATTTTCATGCAGCACAAAGTCTTTTAAATGATTCTCTGATTTCACGTTTATCTGTTACCTTTACCTTTGTGCTGAACTACTTAGGGGAAATTAATCTTATACAGCAGTATCTGCACACTAAAGGCTTTACTCTTGACAAAGTGGAGACCAACCTAAAGGCCTTAATATTGTTTTTCCACGAGAAATGCTGTCACTTGGTGGAACCTGACACGAAAAGGCACTTTTAAAATCAGGCCAATATTTAATTTCGGTATATAGAATATTAAATTTTAAGAAGATATTGGCAGGAGAACAATTAATACATGCCTAATTCTCTCACTGTGAGAAAAGAAACAGTAGGGAGAAGTCGGAATGTATTAATCATTTTAATTCTGAACATCAGATCATCAGCGATAAAGGAAGAAGCAGATTTGTTTGTGGGTGTTCAACCCAAGAGTCTACTATCAGCAACTCAAGAAGAGCTGTTCGTGTCCGTTCCAAAATTAACATCTTTATGTGATGAGTTAGCAGAAGATTAACTTTTTACAAAAATACCAAGCTTAGGCTTAGAAGACACCAATAGGCAGCTGATACAGAATTTCAAAAAGTCATTGACTGGTCAGTATTTGATGTTTTGAAATTCATAGCTCAATGGGACTTCCTAGAATTTGTTCCAATACTCTTGCTAAACCGTCCATTGTTTCTTACAGTCCATGGCTTCATGTGAGCAAAGCTTTTTAAAACTCAGACTTATCAAAAGCTATTTACAATCCAACGAGGGACAGTCAAGGCTTTCTGAACTGGCTCTACGATCTAATGAAAGTGATACGGTGAAGGATATTGATTTTGATCAAGTCACTGACAGGTTTGCAGGGAAAGATACATTTAAAAAAAGTAAATTTAATTTAAAAATAACAATAACTTAACATTGTTACAGTTCTTAAATACATCAGCCTCCTGACCTTCAATTAATTTGTTTTTGTTCTTGTCAATTTTATAATGCGGACTGATTTTTTACAAGAAGAAATCCACCGTGGAAGTAGGGGGATGGGGGTGAAACCACGTGTTTACCGCACCGGGTGACACCACGTGTTTACCACACCGGATGACACCATGTGTTTACCACACCGGGTGACACCACACACTGGGTCTTCCATATTTAGGGTAAAACATGGACAAAAACCAAAAATAATAATTTGGGGCAGACAACTCTTTTGTCTTTTTGGTATCCATTTGGCGATTACAGATTCCACGGAAAGGTTTTCCCGATCAATCACACATTGTATGCTTAAGTTTGTCGAATATAGAGTAATTAAATATTTTTGAATTTGCAGACAGAAAACTAACATCTATTTTAGGGTTCCTTTTTTGTTGACTGGCTATTTTATAATAGCGTAAGGTGAACTAAAAAATAATAACAAGATATTTAAAATTGTCTTTTTCACACTTGTGTACAATAATAAATAAAATAAAAATAATTATAGTTACTCTTTTTCATTGATTTTTTTTTTTATTATCGTGATTCTAATTTGGATGGATGAATTTTTATATATCTTAGTTCTTTGATTGATTTATTCATTGATATCTGATGTACACCTATATTTAATAGTTTTATTTAACTTTTTAAATAATTCACTGTATTGGTTACAACTTGGGACTAACACCAGTATTATGCTTGTACAATCTAGGGTTGCACCGTTAATCGGTAGATAACATTTAATGAGACCATTTGCCAAGTAATCGGTAATCGCCTATTGAGGATCTATTAATCGGCTAACCGGTCTACTGAAATTAACCCCTAGACATGAGATGTAAATCTACTAAATTTCAATACAATATCGCAAGTTGTATGGGATTTTAACATTTTTTCATCAAATGTTTTAGGTATGTCCAAGACTCTAGGCGCACAATCATACACCACCACCAAAAGTTCGTCGATTATTGTTTGTTATTTTTTTCTGTCGTTTCATATTTGTTTACACAAAGACGCTGTGGACACCAAATTAGAATCCACTATTGTCCTGGCCTGTCATAACTTCAATAGCTGGAAATGACAAACCATCTCTTCGAGTACTAGCTGTTAAAACTTGCACTTGTGCAATGTGTCACATGTTACAATGTATTACACACATGCCTAGATACTAGTGTGATGTGTCACACGCTACAATATGTTACACACATGGCTAGTTACTAGTGCGATGTGTCACATGCTAAAATTTGTTAAATACATGGTTAGATTTTGCAAAATATTAGTTTGATGCATAATTTGTCTACAAAGTATAAATACTATTATTTTTTTAAAGTACTATTGTTGGTTGGAGTTTTCCGGGGTGGGGTGGGGGAAGTTTATTTAAAAGAGATGTATTTATTATCGCCATTTTGTTTTTTCGCTGTTGGAACTAGGATCTTTGAAATACATTCCTCAGCAACGTATTCTGTAGGTGAGTGACCAGTTTTACCTCACCCTTTTTACACCACGCACCGCCTGATGACCTAAAAAGTTTAATGTCACCACATCACTTTTTGGTGGGAAGTGCTAAACACAGGTCTCCGTGCTGCCATCAGGAAAATTTAAATCTCAATTACACGAACTATTTAGGTCTCGAGATTTGGCGTTGCATGATAAAACTTACAATGTCAGTGAATTTTCCCGTCTAAGACCTAGGTTCCAATGTTTAGATGCGAAGGCAGTGCTGCTTTTACATCTTGAACCGGTTATTTCATTAGAAAAGTAATGAGTAGTCTTATTTGCCATATCCCAAAATGGTATTGGTAATAAATTATGAAATATTTCACCTAAAATGAAATCTATCATTAAAATGGATATCTCCATCTTGAAGCTTCATGAATGATGTATAATCGGTGACCGATTAATCGGCATCATTCTTCGTTCCTGCCTTTATGATCAGCGAGAAGAGCAATGAGCTAATCCCCAGAAAATCATTGATACTTTCAAAATTAAGGGTTGGCGTTTTGCACATGTACTTACCTGAATAGCTTTTTTTCCCCTGATTCCTTTTTATTTATGGAAGGGTTGATGGTGGTACCTGCAGAAAGTACCCCCCCCCCCCAAAGCTACATCTACCCCCCCCCCCCAAAGCTACATCTACAAAGTAAGCGATTGTGGTTGGAAAACGATCGACAATCAACAATTGCCCTCAACAATTTGATTTTTTCTTTGATAAGAAAAAAAGGTTAAATTGATTTTTTTTTTTAAATTCTGGATAATTTGTTGAAAAAATGTTTTGATTTTAATGTTTTTAAAGATTCTTTTAATTTCGACTGGTTTGCATAGCACCGAGGATTTTTTAAGTGGCCTGTAAAATACGAACAGCTCCTCACAAAAATAAAGAAATCAGCCCATTCCAGTAGCTGCCAAAATATATATTGATGTTATGGCAACCCCATGCACAAAGAGCAACTGCTGATAATTTTGGCCCTGAATTTTAAGTTGAAAGGTTAAAGTAGCAAGGATGATGTCAATCGGTTTCATGAAAATATTAATCTGGAAATGATACACTCATCAGTTACTATGCGCAGTTGTAGAAGAGGGGAGTGGGGCATGAATCCCATAAGCCAAAATCAGGGAGCTATCATTATGGTCTTTAAATAGGACATTAAAAGTGAATTACATGATAAAATCCCAATTACTTCACAAAGAGAACGGGTGCCTAAATTTTCGCTTTTCTAGACCACCGGGGTGGCAATTTTTCACTTTATTGAACGGCACCGTCCTCAAGATTTGGCCTTTTCCTTAACACATCATGCATACTACTATACATTTCTTCAGATAAAATAATTATGAAAAATTATATCTACTTTTAATCATTTGTTTTTCTTATTCCCATTTTAAAAAAATAATAGAAATAAATCTATAAATAATACTTTAAACATAAAATTAAATGGAATTGATATTAAACTCGAAACTCAAGTTTTATTTTATTTTTTTATTTTCAGCTTCCTATTTCATAAATATATGAGGCTTGGGTTCTATGTTGCAGAGCTTTTTACACAGCATCCTTTTATCTAAGCATAGATATGCTTATCTACTACATGCGAAGCCTGGACGTCGAAGGATTCTGCGGAGGAGATCATTTAGGTTCAACGGAGGAGAAGGCGATAACAGCAACGCACCGTGGAGTGTGTAGAGCAAGATGAGGCGCGTAGATCATCTTGCTCATCCAAAGCATCCGTACCCATCTCCAGTCATCTTGAATTAGTCTTGCCACTGGACACAAGTGGCTCTGGACGAGGGTGCGAGGTCAACGCTGTCAAACTCTTCATTATTTACAACAGAGTCATAAGTCATCCAGGATCCATCATCAGTATGAATGTCCAGACAAGTTCACCAACATCATCATTAGTCAGCTGCATAGTGGCTCGAGTCCAAGTCAACGGCCAGTCATCTTAAGCATTTCTTTTCGCAAACGGTGTGAATCAGGGCTGCGTCCTGCTCAGTACTATTCAGTATCATGTATCCAGCAATGCTGTCTGATCCTTTCAAGACGAGTTCACGAACAGCATGCGTCACCTGGATGATGGCGTGAAGCATACATTTGAGACCAGTGGAACCAGAGGCATGCACGTGAGCACCAGTGGAACCAGAGGCATACACGAGAGCACATGTTGAAGCATAACAAGCTACTTACAGATAGGTATTATAGCACAACAACCATGAGACACTTTATATACCCAGGCGTTGGAGTACCTGGCATACGCAGACGATATAGTGGGCAGAAAAAAGAAATGACATAACTAAAGCATTCAGGGAGCTTAAAAATGGCTTAGCCAAGCGAATACAAAAAATGTGATTATTTCGTGAAACTCCCACATTTTCACATCTAATTCAAATTTCTAAACTAAATTTATTTATGTTCTCTTGAAAGGAGTTATGCTTTCCTCGAAAGAAATGTTTATTTTTATCAATTATTATATTTAGATCCATCGCATGATTCCGATAGTAGTAGTTTAAGAAGTTGTCAGTTATAAAAGTGAAGATGGGGTATGCGTACATCATAGTGTTTGATGAAAAAATGGTTTTGCATATAATGTTTTCACATTTTATGGTTCTTTTCTGTTACTTGTTTAATCCGAACAGAAGAAATAAGTTAATGATCATCTAGTCCATTCAATTATTTGATACCAAGTTTAATCTTACAAACCAAACAATAATATTTTTAATATTTTTTTTTTTAATAAACCCAACCTATAACTATTTTTTGCTTTTGATAAAAATGAACATGAAAAAAATTCCGCAGCGAAAGAGTTAGCTTATTTTTTGGTTCAAACCGTAGCTTTAAAACATAAGTTATTAGCTTTTCGTCGAAAACATAACTTGTGTGATTTCCATACAAACATAAGTTGTGAGGCTTCCATTCAAAACATAAGTTATTTGATTTTCATTGTAAACATAATTTGTGTGGTTTCCATAAAAACATAAGTTGTTTGGTTTCGATGATAAATGAACACTTTATTTCGAAATTTACTCAGATAATTAATTTACTATTAAACAGAAGACAATCAAGTTGATGCCGATTCTTATTTTCACGAAATAACATACTCTCTAATATAAATTACCGGTATATCTGAATACACGGGAAAATGGAAAAGTATCATTGATGGCCTATGCTCCATTCGAAGAGAGAAGACTATCACTGGATCTTAAATCTACCAATTAAAGTGATGAACCAGAGATAAAGAAAAGTGTGTTGACTGAAAAGTTTATTTCAGTACACCAGGAATCTCGGTTTGCTTCGCTACCTGTGCACCATTCTTCTCACTGGCCTTCCCCTTATTCAGTTTATTTCCTTTTTCTATCACGTCTTCATGCGGTCACGCCCGACTTCAACAAACTATGCAAGTGTCTTAGACACTGACGCCAAGTGTGTTTAATTTAGTGCAGTGTTTTTCGAAATCTCAAATAGAATTGAAATTGATTTTCTGGTAACGATAATTTGCATTAGAACTGGTAATCTTTTCAAATAGCTTTTTTTTTTTTTTTTTTTTTTTTTTTTTTATTTTTTTTTTTTTTTTTTTTTTTTTTTTTTTTTTAACAGATCCATTGTAACGCTTCATCACGACATAAGTAAAAACCAACGGTTTGATAACTGTGCAAACTTTGCAATCGTTTCTCTGAGATGAATCAAAAAAATTGCACCGCCATAAAAACACTTCAAATAAACCAGTTTCAACAGGCAAGTATTAAACATGGCATATTTGTTTTTCATTCATATTTAATTTAATTTTTCATGAAATTGTTCTTGTTACCTCTTTTAAGCATAATTTTTAAAAGGATAAAAACAATTAGTGTAGGATGTGTTATTTTTTTAAATATGTAAGCTTTTTAGCTATTGAGGTGATATGAAATGATAATTTGGTTAATTTATGACACTATCTATTATTCTCAATATGTTTATATATATATAATGTAGATAGATAGATAGATAGATAGATAGATAGATAGATAGATAGATAGATAGATAGATAGATAGATAGATAGATAGATAGATAGATAGATAGATAGATAGATAGATAGATAGATAGATAGATAGATGGATGGATGGATGGATGGATGGATGGATGGATGGATGGATGGATGGATGGATGGATGGATGGATAGATAGATAGATAGAGATAGAGAGAGAGAGAGAGAGAGAGAGAGAGAGAGAGAGATTTCGACGATCGAAATAAGACTGTGTCCAATTAATCATACTATTCGATATGCTTTTTTTTTTTTGTATAATTAAAAACAACAAAATTCAAGCACTTATTTTTTTAGAAAGATCAATGTCTTGAAAAGAGAAAATAATTAGCAAGTATCACGGAGATGGACCTAGGATTCTGTCGTGCGCCTCTTTAATTAAAACGTTTTACTTTCTACGATTTAAAATGTTCAAATATGTCCTAGAAAATAACCGTGTAAAATATAGCTTTACACTTAATTGAAAGTCATTAGTATGAAGTCATTAAAAAAAAAAACACTTTAAAAAAAAAAATAATGAAAGCGCTCTTAATGTTTAAGCAAATTTAATAAACAACCAAATAAGTGGTGAAACTAAAAGCAATAGCCAAAATTGAAAATATACGTAATGATTTATTAATGTATTCAGATAAACTGAACCGATGGCCTTCGATAAATTTTTGAGGGACTTTATAGTAGGTACATTTATGTATTGATTAAGTTCTTGTCAAACATTTATGGAGAAACAGCACAATCTATATACATAGTTGAGAAACAGCACAATCTATATACATAGTTGAGAAACAGCACAATCTATATACATAGTTGAGAAACAGCACAATCTATATACATAGTTGAGAAACAGCACAGTTTATAGATATAGGTGAGAAAAAGCACAGTAAATGGAAAAAACAGCCCAAGCTTTAGATGTAGGTGAGAAACATCCCAGTCTATAGATGTAATGGCGAAACAGCCCAGTCTACATATTATGTAATGGAGAAACAGCACATTCTACAGATGTAATGGAGAAACATAACGGTCTATAGATGTAGGTGAGACATGGCCCAGTCTACAGATGTATTGGAGAAATGGCCCAGTCTATAGATGTAATCGAGAAACGGCTCAGTCTATAGCTGTAATTGAGAAACAGCCTAGTCTACAGATGTAATAGAGAAACAGCCCAGTCTACATTTGTAATGGAGAAACAGCCCAGTCTTCAAATGTAGTTGAGAAACATCCCAGTCTATAGATGTAATGGAGAAACAGCCCAGTCTACATTTGTAATGGAGAAACAGCCCATTCTACAGATGTTGGTGAGAAACATCCCAGTCTATAGATGTAATGGAGAAACAGCCCAGTCTACATTAGTAATGGAGAAACAGCCCAGTCTACAAATGTAGTTGAGAAACATCCAAGTCTATAGATGTAATGGAGAAACAGCCCAGTCTATAGATGTAATGGAGAATCAGCTCAGTCTACACATGTAATTGAAAAACATCACAGTCTACAAATGTAATGGAGAAACAGCTCAGTCTATAGATGTAATGGAGAAACAGCCCAGTCTACAGATGTAATGGAGAAACATCCCAGTCTACAGATGTTGGTGAGAAACAGCACAGTCTGTAGATGTAATGGAGAAACAGCCCAGGGTACATTTGTAATGGAGAAATATAACAGTCTATAGATGTAATGGAGAAACAACGTAGTCTACAGATGTATTTGAGAAACAGCCAAGTCTACTGATGAAATGGAGAAACAGCCTGGTCTACACATGTAATGGAGGAACATCACAGTCTATAGATGTAATGGAGAAACAGCGTAGTCTACAGATGTATTGGAGAAACAGCCAAGTCTACTGATGAAATGGAAAAATGGCCAAGTCTACAGGTGTAATGGAGAAACAGCTCAGTCTAATGATGTAATGGAGAAACAGCCCAGTCTACAGATGTTGGTGAGAAACATCCCAGTCTATAGATGTAATGGAGAAACATCACAGTCTACAGATGTATTAGAGAAACAGCCCAGTCTATATATGTAATGGAGAAACAGCCAAGTCTGCAAATGTAGTTGAGAAATAGCCCAGTCTACAGATGTAATTGAGAAACAGCCCAGTCTATAGATGTATTGGAGAAAAAGCCCAGGCTACAAATGTAATGGAGAGACAGCTCAGTCTATAGATGTAATGGATAAACAGCCCTGTCTACAGATGTAATGGAGAAACAGCCCAGTCTACAGATGTTGGTGAGAAACAGCTCAGTCTATAGATGTAATGGAGAAACATCCCAATCTACAGATGTTGGTGAGAAACATCCCAGTCTATAGATGTAATGGAGAAACAGCTCAGTCTAAAGATGTAATGGAGAAATATCCCAGTTTACAGATGTAATGGAGAAACAGCCCAGTCTACAGATGTAATGGAGAAACAGCCCATTCTACAGATGCAGGTGAGAAATGGCCCAGTCTACAGATGTAATGGAGAAACATCCCAGTTTACAGATGTAATGGAGAAACAGCCCAGTCTACAGATGTAATGGAGAAACAGCCAAATCTACAGATGTAATGGAGAAACAGCTCAGTCTATAGATGTTGGTGTGAAACGGCCCAGTCTAGAGATGTAGGTGAGAAAAGAATCTACAACTTAAATATAACAAGTTATTCCTTTCACTATTTGAAAAGAAAATCAGTTTATATTGTCCGGTGAAGCCCAGACACAACGTCCGACAGTTTCCAAACTGGCCAATACATATGACTGCATAACAAACAATGTATAAATGTATGAGCTGCATCGATAATGGGACACACATCAAAGTTTACTTGTTAGCTGTAATTTGTACATTTAATCATACGATTGAGTGTATAGTTTGATTTCCGTATACGCTTCGATCTCCTGCAACTATTTGTAGGACAAGGGTTTTATTCTCAGCACTACAATTTATATTTTCAAAAAAAATTCATCATGGTTTATTTAAATTATTTCATTATCACAGTATTAGAAAGTGTTATTTAAATGTAGTCACCTTTTTTTTAGATTTAATGTTGAATAAAATGAAAAAAAAACCATTCAGTTGACGCAATGTATTTTTACTAAAGTATTTTCCTTCGAAATTTATCATAAAGTAAGCAAATGAAAACCTCCATTTCTTCTAACTTAGATAACCAAGCCACAGAGACGTCAGTATTCGAGTCAATAATATAAGGTCGAGAGGAAACTCTCACGAACTTTTATTTTTGTACTTAAGTAAATACGGAGTAAGTTCCTATAGTTCGTTACAGTCATGTCCAGGAAGTGATAAAATTATTTGTGTCGGATGCTGAAAAATGTACCCCACCTTCGTCTAACATTGGTTTTTTTACGCATGACCGAATTTTTGTCCCTTTAGTTGCTTTAAACTGTAATGGTGTGAGATGGGAACACCCTGTTTGCATACACTTCATAGGTCTTTCTTTGCGCTGAGGATAATAAGCGGTATTGAATAGGCGCGAGGGTGTGTACTCCTACACCTCCCTCTCTCACTGAAATACTTTCACAGGATGCATTAGAGGTAACCAGGACGGACGGGAAGCTCCTAATGACACTTGTTCATGGTATTAAGTCCATCTAGCAGGTGCAAGTTCATTAGCTAGAGCTAATTCATTAATCTTGAGCAAGTTCATCTAGCAAATGCAAGTTCATTTAGCTAGTGCAAGTTCATTAGCTAGAGCTAATTCATTAATCTTGAGCAAGTTCATTTAGCTAGTGCAAGTTGATTTAGCTAGTGCAAGTTCATTAGTTCAAGTTCATTATGATAGAGATGTGTAATGAAACAAGTTTTAAACTTTAGTGAGAGTTCATCGCTTCATCCTTGTAAGTAATGTCACACCTTGAATATTTCTGGTTTTTTTTCATCACGGCATCCTTACGATTCAGTTCTCGATTTATTAACGTTCGTTATAACTAACATCACAATTCAAAGATATTGTTATTAACATAGAATATCCCTTTTTTTAAAAAACAAAAAACGTACTTTTTACTCTTGTTTTATCTGAGCATTTCTTTCAACTTTATTTTATATTCCTAGCGTATCATTGAAATAAAATGTACTGATCAATATTTAATATGTGGTAAAATGACAGCTTACATAAATGATTTTAACATATAAACAAATAGTTTATATCCAGATACTTGCCGCATAAACCTTGGAACAGACGACCGCCTGAAAGGGAAATCATTCGTAAAGGAAACAAAAATGCATGAACTTACCTAATTAAGTTCATAAGCTTATTATAGTTTGTTTACTTACACTTTGCGTTTAACTGTTTTATTTTGACATGTTCAGATCTTAAGCACCATGCAGCCCAGTGTGATGATTATGGTCTGTCTCCTAGTTGTTACCTGTAAATCTGATCTCTCACTCATCGTGCACTACAATGAACTAAGCAGCTGGCTAGTGTCGTTAGATAACTATCACCTGGACAGGTAATTTTTCATTACATTTGAAAGTTTTAAAAATCACTTCTATGCCTAGTACTCACATCCTGTTGCGTCACTTTCTGTTCATTTTAAAACAACTTGAAATAGAGCGTAATGATGAATTTTAATTGTAAGTAAACAGTTTTAAAATAAATAGATACAAGTGGATATAGTTTCTAATTGTATAAATTTAATGCTATCCGTCATTTAAAATAGTTAAGTTTAATTATGTTCTAATTTTGGAAATCAGAATTTATATAAACGTGTTGAATTAATTTATTGTTACATGGTTGCGTCTCTTGCCAGATTCCTGCAATGCTTATGCCTTGAAACTTCAATCGAATGCAATATTGGCTTAAATACGAGGTCCGGATATGCTACTGGAATGGATGTGAGAACGAGGAATCAATCAGCAGCAACATCTCAATTTTTTAATCGATATGTGTGCACATTCTTTTACTCAAATCATTCGGTTGTTTGCAAAAGGCAATCACGTGAGTTTTACGACAACAACACAGCTCTCTTTCTCGTGGATAGCTCATCAATGTGTCAGTTAAATTGTGTGGAATGGAGCTGGACTTTTCAACAGACTGTCTCGATATATAAAATAAATAACAATACAGATATTACCCTGAAGTATAACGAGACCAATTTAACATGCATCTCAACTACAACAAAGGTAACATCAGTAATATCAACACAAGTCACAACAAAAACGACTGTAGCTTCAAAAATGGTGGCAAGTACATCAGTAACATCAACACAAGTCACAACAGAGCCGACTCTAACTTCAACATTGGCTAAAAATGGTTCACAAGTAACAACTACAGCGTTCACTAAACATGACATCAACGAAGGTGATGAAAATAATAATGACACTACCTGGATTATAATTGGTGTTGTCATTGGCGGTGCCGCCATACTTGCTTTAGTCGTTGTCGCCATCGTTCTATGCCGAAGGCGATGCGTGCGCGCAAAGCCAAGAAACCAACAAGATAATCCCCAAGGGTCAAAGGGGAAACATGTTGAAAATCGTGTCACAAATAATGACCAGGGATATAGTAACGCTAATGTGGTCATTGATCAGACCACGAATGACTGGCGTGGCGGTAGGAGTAATCCTGCATTTAATCACATATCGCCTGACCAACTGGATTTGGGTCACATGCCATTCATCAAAATATTAGTTGAAAATAAGGTTTATTTAAATCAATCGTGTGGTGGCCACATCCCTGTGCAGTCTAACTCAAATGACCTCGGATCTCATCCAAATAAGAACACGATTAATGATAATGATAGCGTAGCGAATGGATATCGCAGCGAACCAACACACATTCATTTATTAAAAACAGGCTCTGTGGGCACGTATTCTAACAAAACTTCAGTGCCAGCGAGCACATATTATTCTATCCCACCTGTAGATCCAGTAGGCACATACTCTAACGTGCATATAGAGCCAGCAAGCACATATTCTAGCACACCGGTAGATCCAGGAGGCACATACTCTAACATACGTGTAGAGCCAGTAGACACATATTCTAGCACACATGAAGAGCCAGTAGACACATATTCTAACATAAAAATGCAAAACCAGCTACCAGAAGAACAGAATGCTAGTTCTCTTACAGCGAACACATCCTTGCCTCACTATAGCCTAGCTGCCGTCATCAACACATACCCAGCAATAATTCAGTTGACGTCTGTAGAAAAAGAAAACACGGCACAGACCCCACAGTTGTATGATAAACTTGGTGGAAAAGCCGCACCACAACAAAACGGCTATGACTGTATCTCAGACACAATGATAAATTAAATGACAAGCCATGCCACATATATAGCAACTCAATCTTAACAACACTCATACTCATGTTATGTATCTTTAGAGCTATATTTATTTGTTTAGACCAGGGGTCTCCAAACTTCTCAGCCCGAGGGCCGCATTAACTATTAATCAGCATTTCGGGGGCCGACTACACACTCGAGGTCCTAATAAAAAAAAGATTCAAAAACAGGGAAGTTTTTTTTTTTTTATTATGTATGTAATATTATTTCATTCCGTTATTATTTAATAACACATTGATATTCCACACATGAACACCTGTATTAGTTCGAAAGGTGAAAATGTTTCCTGAATGCTAAAATAGCAGTGATGAGCAGCGTTTCTGGATTTAGATGTGACGTCCATAACATCAACAGTGACCTGATATCATTATCGGACAAATTAGTTCTCAACTTTAGAGGTAGAACAGCTGTCCAGCGATTTATCCATTGCATTTAAAAATTGGCTCCGCCATTAGATGGCGTTATATCATCTCACTGACTGTGAATGGAAGGAGAAAAACGAAGCAGTGAATAAGGTTTTGTAATGCAGTGATCGGTTAGAAAACATAACGCTCCACTGCACGCCTCTATTTTAATTCGGTAAAAACATAACCTCCGTGTAAGTGGTGGCTGATCTTGGCAGGATGCATGTAAATTTCCGTAATTTTTTTCCCTTAGGCTAAAAGGTCTTCGCGGGCCGCATGAGAGGGCCTCGCGGTCTGCATGCGGCCCGCGTGCCATAGTTTGGAGACCCCTGGTTTAGACCAATAGCTTACAAAACACGAATTTTATCTTAACATATATTATTAATTATTATACGTGGTTTTATATAGCGTGGAACCCCAGCCTAGGGCTATAGGCTCACCACGTTGTACATCCAGCCTAGGGCTATAGGCTCACCACGTTGTACATCCAGCCTAGGGCTATAGGCTCACCACGTTGTACATCCAGCCTAGGGCAATAGGCTCACCACGTTGTACATCAAGCCTAGGGCTATAGGCTCACCACGTTGTACATCCAGCCTAGGGCTGGGCTCACCACGTTGTACATCCAGCCTAGGGCTGGGCTCACCACGTTGTACATCCAGCCTAGGGCTATAGGCTCACCACGCTGTACATCAAGCCTAGGGCTGGGCTCACCACGTTGTACATCCCGCCTAGGGCTATAGGCTCACCACGCTAAACATCCATCCTAGGGCTGGGCTCACCACGTTGTACATTCCGCCTAGGGCTATAGGCTCACCACGCTGTACATCCAGCCTAGGACTGGTCTCACCACGTTGTACATCCAGCCTAGGGCTATAGGCTCACCACGCTAAACATCCATCCTAGGGCTGGGCTCTCCACGTTGTACATACCGCCTAGGGCTATAGGCTCACCACGTTGTACATCCAGCCTAGGGCTGGGCTCACCACGTTGTACATCCAGCCTAGGGCTATAGGCTCACCACGTTGTACATCCAGCCTAGGGCTGGGCTCACCACGCTGTACATCCAGCCTAGGGCTATAGGCTCACCACGTTGTACATCCAGCCTAGGGCTGGGCTCACCACGTTGTACATTTAGCCTAGGGCTATAGGCTCACCACGCTGTACATTCAGCCTAGGGCTGGGCTCACCACGTTGTACATCCAGCCTAGGGCTGGGCTCACCACGTTGTACATCCAGCCTAGGGCTATAGGCTCACCACGTTGTACATCCAGCCTAGGGCTGGGCTCACCACGTTGTACATCCAGCCTAGGGCTGGGCTCACCACGTTGTACATACAATGTAACAAACATAATATAAAAAAACTTTTAAAAAAATTAATTGAAAAACATTAATTAAATAAAACAAAACAAATGCATATTTAAATCTATTTACATCTCAAGCCATGGATGACACTCAGTACCATCGTTATTCGGGCAGATGTGGGAATCATTCAGGATAGTAGTAATTAAAGAGATGTGTTTTAAGTGCAGTTTTGAAGGTTGTGATGGTCGGTATATTGCCGATGTATGATGGAGAGAATCCCATTGTTTGGGGGCACAGAAAGAGAACGATCGTTCCCCTTATGTTTTTGTGCGAGTCTTGGGGACAGAAAGAATATACACTCGGTGAGGAAAAAAGTCAAAGAAAAAAAAATCAAAGTTAAACTTTTATGTAACTGTAATTTTATTTGTAAGTCCATACAAATGTTTATGATAGACTAAATAACAACGCACGTAAGAGACGGTTCATTATTCTCTAATTCTCGCTTGGGATTAAACATGTGTGTGTTATTTGTGTTATGTATACATATTATATTCTCACATTTTATTCTATGATTTATTCATAATTTGTTACGTTGTCAGGCATGAAGCCTATTAACACGAATATTAAAGATTGAATAACAATAAATGGTAATTAGCGATTGTGCAGAGGTTAATGTCTCTTCCACGTGATTGTCATTTGATTCTCACCTCTTATCTCCCCGTCACATCGCACATAATACAGGTACCAAAGAAAAAGCAAAGGACATGGCATTGTGATACTAGTTTTGTGATAACTCTATTAATGGCCCCAATGTTGTCAATGTGTAATTGGACCGAATAATATAAAATTCATTTTTTTCCCCAATCTTATAATAATTTGCAAGTGTTCCTCCGGCTGTTCTCATAAAAAGAATTCAAAGTTATTTTTTTTTACAATGTTTTACTTTCAGACTTCTCTATTAATTTATTGTATGATACTCACCAATGAAAGCAATTTGTGTAAAGGTGTCAGATTTTCAGCTTTTGTTATTTTCTTCATATCACTATTTTTCCTGTGAAATTCGGTCCCATTTACTGATAGTTAGTCTATCATAAACACTTATTTGGACTTGGAAATAAAATACGGTTAATAAAAAATGATTTCTGTTTTTTTTTTTGTTCAAGTAATTTTTTATGTGCCTTTTTTTCTTACAATCATACACATGTTTACCCAAACGAAGTGACCATCGAAAAATGTTGACAATTTAAGAAGGTGTTCAGTTCATGTTAAACTCTCATCATTCTAGACATTACAATGTTTTATTTCGTTTTAATTTATATACAGTACTACGTAAAGTGTGTAGTTCCTTTCATTTCTATTGACCCTAAACACAGTGTGTATCATATTTTACGTGTTATATTTTGGAAGGTGAGTTGATTTTGTTCCTGGGGTTTCAGCATTATTTTTCCCAAGATAGAGGAAAGACGTCATTATTGTTAACGTGATGTCCTTTTAGGTCCATACATTTAGCCCAGCACTTGATGTCCATGTGGGGTTTACAAACCATCCGAATATTACGTCATGAAGGCTATTGCAATGATTTAAGGGTAGAAGGTTTTAGTGCTATGTATTTACTATCGAATAAAGTAGATTTTAACGTTCATTTTTTAGATGATGAAATGACTTCAACAGGGGCAGTCATGCCAAACCACGAGTAGTTAAGTACCGCAAACGTCATAGAGAACCATAGTCACGAACCACGAGTAGTTAAGTACCACACAATGCCATAGACAACCGTGGCCACTAACCACGAGTAGATAAGTACCATTCAATGTAATAGACAACCATAGTCACTAACCACGAGTAGTAAAGTACAACACAATGTCACAGACAAACGTTGTCACGAACATTGTGATGTCATGAACCCTGTTAAGAAACTCATGATGTAACATACCACGAGATGTCACGTACCATCACTGCCAACTTCAACATTTGATATTAACATGTATTGCACTGTAGCCGTTGTCATGCCGAATTAGCCAAAAATAAAACCTGTCTTCGTAACTAATAACCAAACCATTGACTAAATCCGTGATGCTTAACGGTCACAATGGGTATAGGCCATGGGAAAGTTTCTGAGAGGGTGAGTGATAGGCGGTACAGATTCTACATCTAATTGAAACAATCATAAAGCCCCATTGTTTTAAGAGAATGATTCACATAATACGACATAATGGTTTAATAAAGTGTAAGCAAAGCTCCGATTAAGGGTCGTTGCTTAGTGGGGGACGTCACAGATGATTCATTGTTTTTCAAATAATGCATGTTTGTTAAGATATGAAATGTTAGTTGCATTTGTTAGAGTAGCTGGATGTGTCTTTCAATCAAACAAACGAAACTCTTTAAAACAAACTAAATAACTTTAAACTCTAATTCCACTGGCTAATGCGTTACTGTTAAATGAATGTAAATGACCAGCAGTGGCACAAAATATACACAAATCTCTCCTAACTTTGACCTGTGTGTGTAGATGATTTTATTACCCGTTTTAATCCGTTGATTTGTCTATTGACGTTAAAAGAATAAATGTGTGGATATTAAAATAGTTCTATAATGGTTCATTACTGATTTCATGGATTTTGTTCATAGATAATTATCGATTTATTTATAACATACTTTGAGTGATCTGGTTGTTAAAATGAAGGGAATGTACAATAAAAGCTTTAAAAAATTATTTTTTTATCATGTGCGCACAATTTTTAACGATATTCATCTTTAAAGGCTTCTCAAGTGCTCCCGCCATGTACACTTAAGAGACACTACAAAAAGGACTCCGCTCTAGTGAGCTATTCTTATTGAAATCCTTGTTTTAAAAATAAGAAGCAGGAAACACATGCTGGCTTAGCGCACTGCCGGCCTATCCATTAACGAACTGCCGGCCTATCCATTAACGCACTGCCGGCCTATCCATTAACGAACTGTTGTCAGGCAAGTAAATTTCAATGGTGTTACATATTTTAAAAAATATATATATTATTACCAGTTAACGAAATAGGATGCCAAGGAATAACATTTAAATTTAACTTTTTTAACTGATATAGTTGTAAGATAATTGATTTTTTTTTAACTTTAAATATGCAGATTAAAAAACAACAACATGAATTTAAAATGGAAGCTATCATTATTTAAAGTTTTTTAAATGTGTCATTGATCTTGTCATGATTTGTAGAAAATGTGCCCAGCTGTGAGGTACGCTACATTACTATTGGGGCTGGCTTCGTTGATATATTGCACGACAACTGGCTTAGAACTCAACGTGAAATACAACTGTAACAACAGCACATGCACCTCATCACAATCATTTAATTTCTCGGATGCTGATTTGAAATCGTACGTACTCATTTAAGTTATTATACGTTTTACTGTGATTTTGCAATAATTTATACATTTAGCAAGGAACTGTACAACTAAGGAAATAAACCCAAAGAACGAGATCCATATTAGAATCCGTGTAAAATAATTTGTTGTTGTTGTCGCCCCTTAAACCCCTCCCCAACCCCTATATTACGCACCAAACTCTATGCACACATTTCTTCAGGTCAATGCTTCATTTTATTACAAGTAAACCATGTTTTTCACGGGCATACTGTGACACTCAATTTTATATTATCACTACAAAAAATAAAACCTCATTGTTTAAATGTATCACCTTGATAAGAGAGTTTTATCCTTTCAGTTTCAATCAGTCAAAGAAAGCTTTCTCAAAAAAAATTTTTTTTTAAATATCTAAATTTTAAACATTTTAATGAAGATATATTTTGACTTAGGTTACTGAAGATAAATTATATTGATCAGAATGTTGACAAAAACAAAAACATATAAGACTTACATTTTGAGACAAACCATACAAAAGAAGAGAATAATTTTCTCTAAATTTCCTTTCAGTCTTCGTGATTGCGTGTGTCAACTATCGTGGGATGACTGTTCGTACGATCACATTGGCAATGAAGAGGGCTGGAAATGGAGAGCAAATAAATCGGCCAAGGTTTCAAGACATGCACAATTTAATCACTTTGAGTGTCAACTAGTTCAAACTGATAGCATTGCATGCGGCAGACGAGAAATCGGAAACATCACAAAGTACAAGGGCTTCTTGCATAAAGACATGTCGGAGGGTATCTGTGCAAGGATAAGTTGGAATGCTCAACAGAAAGCTTATTTCATTCCAAATAAAAACACAATATTCAGTGTTGAAAATGAGCTGACTGAAAACATAAAGACATTATCATCAATTAGGGCTATTCTATCAACGGTTACAACAATAGGCATAACGAATTTAATGAGAACTGAATTCATCATTTTTCAACAGACCTCCAAAGAATATTCAACGATGCCTTTTGACACCAATGGCAACTCAACTGCAAATCACAACTATACAGAGAAAGAATTTATAGTGGACAATACCATTATCATCGCTTGCATTGTGGTTGGTATCCTTGCAATTGTTTCCATTGTTTTCGGAACAGTACTTCTGTTCGTTAAACGTAATGGCAAGACGTCAACTAACGCAACGACTGATGCGATTGAAGGCGACCGTAATTATGATTATGTTACTATTGACAGTGACATCCTTGAAAGTACTGTCCCATGTCCTGCTGACGCCATCACAGATGAATCCAAATGGAAGCAGTCATCAGAAACACAGCACTACTCCACAGCTTCTCAGGAAATTCATTTAGACGTCAGACACTGGGGATCAGAACACCAGCGAAATCGTGTGAGCAGTGACAGTTCAATGAAACCAGCTGCCTTGAATGTGTATTCCAAGCTTAGTGAAGAAACAAAGACATTCCAGCACCTTTACAACACAGAATCAGACATTGTAAGCTTGTTAGATAATTCGGGCATTACACCAGTGGTGTCATCATCGACTACAAACGTATAGTCTACATTGGGGAACTAACGTCTGCTTCCTAGCCATTCTCACTCCCAATGGAGCATAGGCCATCCACAATACTTTTCCATCTGACCCTGTCCTGGGGTATCTTTTCTAGTTCAGCCCAGCTTTTCTTCACGTTTTCACCTCTGTCTCTACTCCTCTCTTCCATGTGGCTCTTGGTCTTCCTCTTTTCCTAGTACTATGAGGATTTCAGGGCCTGTCTTGTGATGTTGGTGTTTGGCTTCCTTAATGTGTGTCCTGTTCATCTCCATTGTCTCATTTTTATCTATATTTCCACCGGAACACTTGACGCTCTCTCCCAAAGGACAGTGTTACGAATTCTGTCAAGCAATCTTATTTGAGGAGCCTTCACAAGCATCTGTTTATAAAAACCTGCAGCTATTTAATGTTTGTTTTTGTTGTTCTCCAAGTTTCACAGCCATACAGAAGAAGGACCTTGATGTTTGAATTAAATATTTTTAACTTTGTTTTATGTCAGTATTTCACTTGGGTTCCAGGTGTTTCGCAAGAGAACCAGATAGAGACATGAAAATCTTAAAATTTTCTATCAAAGTAAAATGTCAGATGTTTTCAGAACTCTAAAATAATAAAATATACATATTTCTTTAATTTTAATAAATTGGAGACAGCAAAAAAAACAAAAAAAAAAAAAAAAAAAAAAGTCAGATTTTTTAAAAAATCTAAAAAAAAAAAAAATAAAAATTTCTTTAAATTAAAAAAAATGGAAAAAAAAAAAAAAAAAAAAAAAAAAAAAAAAAAAACCATTATCTTTACTCCTTAAGAGAAAAAAACAATTCTATCTTTCAAATCAGATACTTAATTACTACTCCTATCACATTTTTTAACCGCCAAAATAAAACGTTTTTTAATTTTTATTAATGAGGTTAATTATTAAAATTTAAGGTTTAAGGGATCGCTTTATCACATTCTTGGATTCATGTAATTTTTAAACTAGTGACAATGGAGGAAATGTATCTCCAATGTACAATGGCATGGGAAATAGAGGCCGACCGAAAGTGATTTTCTGATTTCGACCGAAGCCGAAAATAGGCCGAAAGTTTAAAAATGACTTTCGGCCAAAACCGAAGAAAGGCCGAAAGTTAAAAATGAATTTCGGCTGAAACCGAAGCCGAAGCCGAAATCGAAAATGAAATGTTAAGATATTTTGAAATTCGTTCCCGCATACATTCTGCATACATCGAAAATGATGTGGGAAAGTATAAATATGTACATTCTTTTTATAACAATGAGATAATCGTGAATATTAATAAATAAACATCTAATATAGGGATCTCAAACTCGCGGCCCACAAGCCATTTGTGACCCGCAACACTATATTTTGCGGCCCGCTACATGACAGAAAAGTTTAGTGTAAATGCGCCGGCCCATTTCCCCATTATCATATTTATAACGTGACTCTCCGAGACGGTTTCAGTCGAATCTCACCGACTAGTCTAATTCTGATTTTTTTAAAAATGTTTCTATATATTTTTGTATGCAACAGTGAGTAGGTGGATGAAAGTGAATCCTAGTTCTCGAGAACCCTTAATGATTTCATTGTTACTTATAAAGGTTGAGCAATTGTAACAGTTGTAATCGCTTTTTTGTGGATTACTTGATGCGGCCCACTCTCAAACACTACCTCCTGCGCCCCCCCCCCCCTAATGATTTTAGTTTGAGACCCTTGATCTAATGAATACTTTAGATTTTACCATTTTAATATAAAAGTAATTTAAATTGCTTTACAATTTTTAACAATTAGTATGGTGGGAGAAAATTTGGAAAATATTGGGGTGGGGGGGGGAATTAATGCAAAATATTATTTTTTTAAACCGGGTCTCTAAAAATTGTTGTTCTAAAGGATCGCTTAATTTGTTTTTAAAGATCGTTTAGTTGGTTTTTATTGATCGATTAGTTTGTTCTTAAAGATCGGTGTGTTTGTTCCTAAAGATTGCTTAGTTTGTTCTAAAATATCGCTGTTTAATCTTAAAGATCGCTAAATTTGTACTTAAAGATAATTTAGCTTGTTGTTAAAGATCGATTTGTTTGTTCTTAAAGATCTTTTAGTTTGTTCCTAAAGAAAATTTAGTTTGTTTTCTGTTAAAGATCGCTTAGTTTATTCTTATAAATCATTTAGTTTAGTATTAAAGATCATTTGTTTTGTTCTTAAAGATCATTTAGTTCGGTCTTAAAAATCGTTTAGTTTGTTCTTTAAGACCGTTCATTTTGTTATTAAATATCGCTTAGATAGTTCTTAAAGATCGCTTAGCTTGTTCATAAATGTCATTTAGTTTGTTGTTAAATATCGTTTAGTTTGTTCTCAAAGATCGCTTAATTTGTTCTTAAATGTCGCTTATATTGTTGTTAAATATCGCTTTCGCTGAGTAATAAATGACCGAAAACCTGAGTCACTTTCGGACGGATGGCCGAAAGTCTAAGTCAATTTCGGCCGAGACCGAAGAAAAACCGAAAGTTAACTTTTCTCTTTCGGCCGAAACCAAAATTAAGCCTAAAGTTAACTTTTATGTTTCGGCCGAAACCGAAACTTGGCCGAAAGTGATAAAATAACCACTTTCGGCGCCGAAACCAAAGCCGAAGCCGAAATTCGGTCAGTCTCTAATGGGAATACTCAATATAACTAATACTACAAAATATATTAAAATCAATTTTAAATACTTTTTCGGCTTTAGAGACTGATTCAATTTTTTTAATGGTGCACATTATACACCAGATTGAGAAGCCGCGACTCATCTCCCTGCTCACCCACTTACATGTGGTCCGAAAGCAGAACTTCTAATTGGATGAAACATGTTGGTCCCTTTGCTTATCGTCTGCTGAAAATCGCTTTTAAACAAAATTCTTTCCGGAGACAGGAAAAAAGATTTTATTAAAATCTCTAAATTTGCATCTTACATATAAAATGCTTTTCCACATTACATTTGAAGACTTATGCTGGTGAAACTGGGATTGACAAAAGGAAACTGGCCAAAGTGTCTTTATTGATAGCATTTGCAACTGTTGATTTTTGTTTTAAAATTTGGATAATTATTATTGAATATAAAAAAAAAATTGTAAAATTTCACTAAGAAGACTTGTTTTTATCTTGTTACCAAGGTCATTTTTTAAACTAATGTACTATTGTATGGTTTTTGCTCTTTACATAAGCATTCTTAATGAATTATTAGCAATTCTGTTGTCGTATAGTAGGCATAAACTTTTGGGTTTTGCCTCTTAGTAGTTAAAATATTTCTAAATATATATATACATTTTGCACTTTTACCGCTACAAATAGACATTCAGGGAAATTTTAGCAAAAACCACTTTTCCAGCTCAATAATATAATTGGAGACAATGATAAGATTAGGCAATGGTAAAGAAGAACCATAAATTAAGGGAAAACAGCAAAATGACAAAACGAAAAAAAAGAAGTATCGACAGAAAGCCTTCTTTAGTGGAGCAAAAGAAGCGAACAATAAATTCTAAGATATATAATTTATCTGAAATGAAACGTTTGAGAAAAATCCAAAAAAATATCCGCTGAAAATGATTACCTGAAATTTGAAGTTACATGACCAGGTCGTAGTAACTTCTGAATCAGTTGCAGAATTTGTATCCAACTACCAAGAGATTAGCAGTTAAAGTCTAAACAGTGTTTGGGTCACAGTGTTATCACAGACTAACATTTGGATAAATCACTGTGATTATCTTTGACTTCATATCAACTATAATATGGGATAATACTGAGTAGAAAAAGAACAATTCATTTATCTCAATGACAGTTTTCAGCAACAATGACAATATAATAGTGTGTTTTTTTTTCAATACAATTAGTGAACTAAAAAAGTGCTGAATTTCAGTACTGAAATAAAGTTAATGTTCCCAGTTAGCTAGGTTCATTGTATAACTCTCATGCAAATAAATTTTAACCTAAAAATTGGTGACGAATTTACGATGAAATGACTTATGGTGACTTAATGGATTTTATGTCAACTTAGATCGTAGTAGCTTAGGTATACAATCAACTCTTGAACATGTCATCGTAGATCGTAGTAGCTTAGGTATGCAGTCAACTCGGCAACATGTCAACGTGGATCGTAGTAGCTTAGGTATGCAGTCAACTCGAGAACATGTCAATGTAGATCGTAGTAGCTTAGGTATGCAGTCAACTCGGGAACATGTCAATGTAGATTGTAGTAGCTTAGGTATGCAGTCAACTCGGGAACATCCCGGGCACGGCCCTCCGGGCATGCCAAAACCAAACTTTGGTCCACAGTCCTAAAAGTTTGGGTACCACGGGTGTTTGCGTGAAGGCAATACTTCAACGATAAGCCAACAAGTCGGTCACGTGACGTTATCGTTAATACACATCCATGTTCGTCCTTCAAATTAACAAGACAACGACATGAATGAGAAAACAAACTGTCGGGTATGTACATCATAGCCATAGCTGTTTAACGTGTGCCCTTTTATTGATCAATGTTTCACTTAGTTTTTTTACAACCAACGTCATCCATTGGGGATGGATTCCATGGTAACGGATATGTGTCGTTTTCGTTTTAATGAGTTGTTTTTTAATCAAAAGCTGGGTAAATTTCACTGTATCATTTAAGGTAAATCTTTAGGTATTTCGGTCAAAATGTTTTTTTTTTAAAGTTTCAATAGTGGCATTTGGAAGTTATTATAAATCAACAATCTTACTTTGACAAGTCTAACTTAATAGAGAATAGAGAGTTGTTTTTTTTAAAGTCTTATCTTGCAAGGTAAATGTTTATCATCGGAGGGGTACCGGTATGTGTCCTTAAGATGCCATGTCAATAACATATTTGTTGTCTTATTTTTCTTTCCTTCTTTTTTTTTCTTTGTTTTTTTTTTTTCTTTGTTACTATTTCAGCTTAGTTATAGTGTCTCAGAAAGTAAACTGAATATTAATTATAATAAAAATTATTAAAGATTTATAAATGTTTATCATCGGAGGGGTACCGGTATGTGTTCTTAAGATGCCATGTCAATAACATATTTGTTGTCTTATTTTTCTTTCCTTCTTTTTTTTTC
Source organism: Lymnaea stagnalis (assembly GCA_964033795.1). NCBI lineage: Eukaryota > Metazoa > Mollusca > Gastropoda > Lymnaeidae > Lymnaea > Lymnaea stagnalis. Next base: position 1,886,658 of record CAXITT010000034.1, read on the forward strand.
TTTGTTTTTTTTTTTTCTTTGTTACTATTTCAGCTCAGTTATAGAGACTCAGAAAGTAAACTGAATATTAATTATAATAAAAATGATCAAAGATTTATCAGTGCGTCATGTATTTAATCTTCTTCTACCATCACCATCTCTGTCTTATCGAGCATGCATCACCTCTTAATACTTAGCGCAAATACACATTGTGCTTTTATTAGCAGGCCTTGCATTTAGTTGATTTGTTTTTAAACGCACTTTTCGGTCATGCAAACTATACATTTCTAGATATAGATGATTAAGCTCTTACATGAACGCAACGACGGCAGGCAGGTTTGTTTTCAAGGGTTTGAGCATAAACTAATCAGTAGTTACAAACGTACATGTTACAATCGGGTAAGACAGTGGTATCGTTTCCAGAAGAAATAAAGAAGAAATAATATGATGAGATTTTATGATTATCCTTTTTAAGTTAATGGAAAAATTATAATGGATATTGATAACCGCAATGTTCATGTCACATAGAACAGGAAAATTGAAGAAAATGAGACTCCATTGCTCTGAAGGAATTTTGATCCTATGGCTTGCTTCAGTTGTGCAACTCAATGCATCCACGTTTGCTTTCTCTTTGAGTTACTGGGGTAGTTATGGATACTATAAGATTATTTTCTCCACTAGACAATTGGTGAGGTAAGGGATCCTTTGTTTTAATCAAATGTACTTTAATATAGGAAATAAGTACAAACATCCAATTAATCTCCTAAAAAGTGTCTTTTATCTTGTGAGACAATAAATATTGATTTTTAAAAATAAAAAAAATAAAAAAACTCGTTTACCTTACTTGATAAAACTCCATGCATTGATGAAATGAACATTTTTTGGTTTCAAATTTTAGTTTTAATAAACAAATTATAATAAAATGTATATGCATTTCGTACGTAAATAAATAGGCAATGCACATACTTAAAGTTAAAATATAAGTCTACACTACTGTACTACGGTCTAAATTCTAAACACAAGTATTTATCATTTACTGCCAATTAGAATGGCTTTTATTACATAATTTTTAAGTTCTATTTCCAAACCCAGTTTAAATTCTTTCTTTAAAAATGTTTCAGGTTTCGCCACTGTGTATGCAATACTTCCATTCAAACATGTGTTCTTGATTTACATGTGTCAAATGCCGAGATTAGTGTGACAGACATTAAACCTTATAATATTGTATACAAAGGCAATTATTCCAATTACTATGTGTGCTATTTTAATATCCAGGAAATTACATGCGAAAGACAAATTCTAAATTATTATCATAACGAGGCTCTTTTTCATTTTGACAACGCATATGTGTGCGAGTTGGCGTGTGTAGGAGTAGGTTGGTGGCCTTCCCAAGAAGTATCTATAGATCCAACTAACAAAGGTATGGTTAACTTAGGTCCTGTGCCAGCAGTCTGCTCTTCCACTACATTGACTACAACAGTTGAAACAATAGTCTCGTCGTCGACTACAGTTTCACAAGCTACCCACAATGTTAGTGATAAATATCGATTTAAATCAGAGGGAAACGATAGCGCAACTGGTACAATCATCGGTGTTATCTTTGGCGTTGTAGCTCTGTCGGCTGTTGTATCAGGATCTATAGTTCTTTGGAGAAGAAAGAAAAGCTATGAAAATAATGTGAGCCAAGCCCTGCCCGTTAACAGACCATTAGAAAGTCCAATATCGACATATATTTCTTGCGCCAATGGAAGTAGTGTGTTAACAACAGATGAAAATTATTATTATGAATTAGAAAACAATAATAGACATCTTGATAATGACACAACTATACGTTTTTGTGGGAGCAATCAAGAAAATCTCTCAATGGAAAGTCCGGCTGATAACTATGGACCAAATGTTGTGAAATCATCAAACTCCTCTAACAATGAAATACGTAATGGTGATGGCCAAAGTAAAGATCCACAAAACGGAGTGTACAGTCTTGCTTATTGTAACGCTGAAGATACAGGTTCAGATCCCAACGAGTTCACCTTAGCTAACAAAATATATCAGGATGGGGTCGATTCAGATCAATCACAACCTTTTGCAACTTATTTTAATTTAAATAACGATCTAAAAGATAGCAATCCAAGCTATTCAAATGTCTGCAGTGTCGAATCTTCACTTGGGAACGGACTTCAAGTAGATATAAACCCGCCTGTTCTAAATTACAATGATGGAAGCATAAAAAAGCTACAAACAGGACAGGCCAACGTTTATTCGAAACTTGGTCAACAAAGTAAGGATTTGCAACACCCTTATAATTGTCTTTCTGATGAAACAGTCTTGTCAATACATTAAAAAGCAACAATTAGATTTCAGCGAAACATTTAACAGCGTCAACGAGTATTTCATAATCTTCCAGAGCAACGTTCAAAAGGTGACTCGACTGCACCTGTGATTCTGTCATTTTGTAATAGTTTTTGGAAAGAGAAAAAAGGAAGGAGGGTAAATTTTTTTTTAAATTAATTTTTTGTTTAAATTCGGCTAAATAAATTAAGTTTTCTATAGGTTTGGAAAAATTCAGGAACTCATTTACGATTCAAAGTCCAGACTGTTCAAAATGCCAATATACACCTAAGGACCTAACACATATTCTGACCTCGCAATGATTCACTGAATAGTTTCCTACAGACCATCTTTGGAAAACAGCAAAAATTCAGATTAAAACTTCTATGACTCAAATCAAGCTGCAAGACTAACTACTCAAACCTTCAGAAAAATAAATCATCAACCAGATTTTTTTTTTTTAATGAATGAAATGTAATTTAGACAAATCTGTAAAATATATTCAACACAGCCAATCTTGAAATTTAGCGTGTCTTTAAATGTAATATTTTTTTTCCATTTAATAATCTGTATTTATTGGGACGAATTTTGGCAGAGTGACTAGATTTTTTAAAGATTTTGTTCAAAATTCGATCAAATGATGATTTGAATGTTGTGACAAGGCTTCATACAAATATCGCATCAAATATGTGAACGCAAATTTGAAAGGAATTTGATTGTGTCAATTGAGCCTAAACAACTTATTAGAATTGTATTAGTTTACCGTAATAAATTTACTTTCAATATTCACCTGGCTAAACTGGCAAACGATAACATTTTTATTTCAGGCTACCTGTTAACATAATCTCGAAAGTTAAAAGCATGTTTTCTTATTAAAAATAATTTTGATAACATTTGAATCACTTCTCGTGCTTTGAGCTTTTACGTCCTGGTTCTAAGAACATTTATTTGTTAGGATTTCTTGTATATTTCTTTCTATTCAAACTATAAATTTAGATGAAACATTTTTACGTGTGTAACGAGAATGGAGATTTCAGTAGACTTACAGAAATGTATCTCACTTCAAACGCCGCAGAGCAGTATTTTTTAGAAATGCGTAGCACAATAATAATTGGTTTGTTCTATGAGTAACAGTTGAAATTAAAAAAAAAAAGAAAACTATTCTGGCCTTGGAATTTTTAAAATTGATATAAGTTGTACTCGCTGTTTCCATCATTTCTGAAACTTATTTTCTGACAATATAAATCAATAAATATTTCATTTAAAAAAAAAAATCTATACGCAAATTTTCACGTCTGTGCCTAGTGTTATGTATTTAGAGATATTATATGAAATACAGACACTGTTAACGTTTGTCATCGGGTTTAGGGGCGGGAGGAGGGGGGGGGAGAAAAACTTGTTATTCCTTGTTTCTATAGGAAATGTATTCCAACGTTTTCACGCCTGTTACATCATCGTACTTCGAGATATTGCTATTCTCATAAAATTTACAAACACTGTAAGTGGAGTGTCTTGAAAAATTTCTGCCTGGGGTTCTATCTTATTAAGTCGCGACCTTACGTACAAACTGTGTGCATATGGTACCACAAGTTCTTGAATTACCTAAAGTTTTAAAACACAACTAACATAGAAAAAATTATGAAATTTAAATAAAAAGAGTCATATTTTAAATTTAAAAAGACGTTAAAATAAGTTGTTTTTTTTTTATTTTTAGTAGAGAAACTAGACATTTTTTTTCTTCAAAATATCTAATTTAATTGCTATGTTTTTAATTCTAATAAATGTTAATGAATGATTTCACTTTCAAAAAAATTAAGCATTAAATCTAAGGGGGGGGGGTAACCCTTTTGTTTTATTAGATAGATAATGCACATTGCGAGTAGAGTTTGAAAAAAAAAATAATGTGAACAAGACACTAAAGACACAGCTCTTCAAACTCTACTCTACCGTCTCATTCTCACCACCATCCATTGACCGATAAACGATGCTCGCATCTGCTGGGTGCCGTCCATACTTAGACAGGTCAAATAGTTCTGGGGTAGGCGAGGTCAACACTTTTACAAAGCTGTTTTTTTTTTATTTTTAAAGGAAACAGTTTTTTAATGTCATGTTTATCGTTGCAAATTTTTAAAGTAAAGCGCGGTGAGCACAGCCCTAGTTTAGGATACCGTGCTTTATTAGACCACTAAAATAATCGTAAGAAAACATGTGTACTATAAATTATTTACAAATAGTTTTAATGAAATATGCTAATATTGATTTATTTGGAAGTAAACATGTAGGAACATATCAATATTTTTTTTTTAAATAGTTAATTAGTAAAGCTATCACTTTGCAATTTTAACTTCGAACAGAATTTGTCAAAAACACATGTACATAAAAAAAAAAGTTTTACGGCATAACAGTTTTCACAAATTTGTATATACTAATTTAATAAAACGCTATCAAAGCGATAAGTATTAGATTTACTGATTTGAGTTTCAAAATGCTGTTTCTCCATTTTTGGCTTTTTGAGATATTCGACTTTTTGGCTCAAACTTTCGGGAAAGTAATTTTTGATTTAGGTATATCTTCAAAATAAAAGTTACATTATGATGAAAATTTGAATGTAAAATACAGGCGAATGGCAGGAAGACTGCAGAGCAGATACGCAGACCGTGTGTGAGGGTTATTTTGGAACGTGTGAGAGTTTATTTACAGTAGATTCCTTTTCATTATTTGTACATTCTTGCACACTGTGTTTTATTTCGACATTGTTCTGCACACGGTAACGGCCACACAATATACTGTAAGTTAGTAGTTTTCAATTGTACTTCTTTTTTGACTTGTATACTTTATTATTAATTTAATAAAACTTATCGATTGCAATTAGCCCTGTTTCGAGTATCGTATTATTTGTTTTTTATTTCATCATTTGGTATCGTCTTTTGTTATGCACCGTTTTGGAACGAACCATATATGTAAATAGGAGATTACTTTCACCCTACAGACAACAGTGCGTTACATAATGTTCAAATCACAAATCATTTTATTTGAATTTAGAAGAACAACGAAATAGAAAATAAGCAAGAGTCTGATTCAGAGTGTGCATTATCTTCAATAGCAGTTTGGTTTTGTCCCAGGGAAAAGTTGACGCTTCTTATTTGCATTCAAATCGGAGGGCAACTATTTCTGTCCTTTGAGAACCCTTTCTTCTGTATTGGCTATCTCTGTATGTTAAATATTGATTGTGTAATAAATAACACAGTTAACTCTTTAAAAAAAGCTGTTTATTTTAATTTTCTTAACACTTCTGATGTCCAGTAACCATGACCATAATAATGTAAAGTAAACCTTAGTGGTTATTATATAATATAATAATATACATTGAAAGTGTATGGTACAGATTCAGAAGCAATAACATTATGTATCGATATAATATAATACCTAACAAAGAAGGCTTTTCTCTTCATAACAAAAAATTAAATGTTGAGAAATTCAATTAATTACATTAGAATCATGCTCCAAAACCCTTTTCTTTAAGTGTTTACCATACAATAAGTTGCTACACTAAAATATATACTGACATAATACAGATCAAAATGAAGCCTGGCAACTTTTAGTTTTTCTTCTTGACAGCATAAGAAGAACTTTTTGATCGTAATTCCCGATTTTTTCCTTACATCACCTTTAACTCTGGCCCTTTTGATTCTTTCCTCAGCATAAAGCTTGATAATATAGCAGAATATTGCGACGATTTGTCACATTTGTTATAAAGTTCTGCATAACGTGTCATTACGTTTTCATGTGTTATTGCTCATGCCTGAAAAATTCAATATTTTTTCTTTAAAATTAGGAATTTTTAATTATGTTTAAAAAATAATAATGATCTATTAAATTATTGAATTATAAAATTTTGTAAAATGTTAAATGCATTCATTGGCTTTTTTATTTTCAACCCAGCCAAAGCGTTACAATTTTAATAAATTATCCGTCAGATCAGCTCCATCCGCTAATACCTCAAAGTTACTGCAACAAAAGCCCTAGCCGCTGCTGTAGTTCTCTCTCGTCTTGACTATTACAACTCTGTGAGCTGGGGTACCACGCTATCTAAAGCCACTTATAATAATAATGAGATTAAAGGAATGCTATTTTTAGCAATAACATTTTGAATAAAGTAAAATTATGAATTAATTTTTCATCATTTATAAACAAATATATTTAATTAAATTACGTTATCATCGGATTTATGTGGTGGCATCGTTAATCTGAAAGTAAAAGAAAAAAAATTAAATACAAATTTAATGCCAGACGATGACGAACTTATAATTAACTTTTAATGAAATGAAAATACTCACGATAACATCAGAAATTAAATGTGGTATAGTAATTTGCTCATGATTAATGTTAAAACATACTAGCATAACAAAACTATTGTACATACATCCAACTAAATCTCCTAAAAACTCCTCCTCTTCCTTATCAACGTCCCAAATGTGTGTACACGTAATAGAAAGGCAGTGCATTCGTTTACAAAGTGGCATGGATAGGGATATGTTTATTAGCCTGACCTAGCCCATCAAGTAATAAAACATTCAACCCTCTATAATATTTTTTTTTGTGTGGAAAGTTCTAACTTCATTCTTTAACTTCTTCCTGCTTCTTTGTTAACTCTTCTGCCCTACCTTTGCATATAAGAGGATAGTGATGTACAACACGGCTGTTAGGTGAATTTCTTGCTTTGAGAACCCATCTCTTCCAAAAGATGCGATTTGCATTTCACTTGAATTAACTTCTGGTCAAAAGTGTCTACCAAACACTTCGACACACTTTGGTTGACTCTTTCACTGTCACTCAAATTAGCCTGAAATTATCGCATAATGGCATACAACACAATATTCTGATGCAACTATGAAAATAAGAAATATAGGATGGCCAGGTATTGATTTGAATTAATGATTTGTTCAACACTCTCTATACCTATTAGAATTCCAGCCACTCTAGTAATCAAGTGATGTACCATTGTAAAAACGCGATAAGCAGCTATGATGTTTACCATCAAACCGTGGAGAGCTCCAGGAGAACTTGAGATTTGTTTCTTTCGTCCATTACTTCAGATAAAGACATATTAAGGATATTATTAATTTATGTAAGTCGGAAATGAAAAAGTGCTTGCTTACTTTTATTTAAACTTTGAAAATAAAAATGTATATGTAAGTAATATTGATGTGTTCCTAGTGACCAAAGCATTATATGATAATTATAATTACAGTAACCATAACGGTAATTGTATACAAATATTTTTTTTAAATGATCAAATAAATTCATATGTTAAGTACATTGATATTTGTTTTGTGTTGACTTAAACATTCACTAAGATATTTTAAATAACTTTCAAAAGTCACTTTAAAAAAAATAAATGATTCTCTATTAAAAAAAAAAAAACACACACACACAAAATCAAACAATCTCGATAGTTTCGCTGATCTCAATTTGGTTTTAAAACATCTGGTTATTAAAACCTTGAGCATAATTTTTTCAAATAGTGTTTTCTATGAAGAAATAAATGAACAAGGCTTTTTCTGGAATTATTTTAATACCTATCTAAACTATTTTAAAGGATGCAAATTATTTTAAACTTACCAGATGTTTAGTTTCCAACTGTTCATCGCAGGAAGATGGGTATACGTTTTTATAAAATTTGGAGCGGAGTCAAGCAAAAAAGAATTGTTCGGACTGAAATGTGATCTGATTTAGAAACGACTCAGAACGTTGACATTTCCCAACCAGCAAATGACCACCACGCAGCGCGCGGTAATTTACTACCCAACCAGCAAATGACCACCACGCAGCGCGCGGTAATTTACTACCCAACCAGCAAATGACCACCACGCAGCGCGCGGTAATTTACTACCCAACCAGCAAATGACCACCATGCAGCGCGCGGTAATTTACTACCCAACCAGCAAATGACCACCATGCAGTGCGCGGTAATTTACTACCCAACCAGCAAATGACCACCACGCAGCGCGCGGTAATTTACTACCCAACCAGCAACAATTTTAATAATATTTTATGTTTCAAACTCCTTTTTTTTTTTGTATATGACTTTATATAACTCCGTTCAAGTTACGGGGTAACAAATTGTCGTCGCAAAATCATCAACACCACCAGGTACTTCGTATGGCTCTTTATTTTATCACAGATCTCCGCGACTAAACCCTTTTGATCCCACGCTGCTTATAAACTGCTAATCCATAACAACTAATACCGTCATCTCTCAACAAAAAAAGTCACAAATCGAAAAAACACATAGCAACAGCTACACAGTAAATCTCTACACCAAATACTCCCAAAAAAGATTTAATATTACAAAACACAAACAGGACCAACAAATATTAACAAATCATTAAAACAATTGTCTAGCCTGGAACACATACCATATTGTAACACTGATTTCTCTTGAGGGTCTTCTCTGATGGTAGATGATTCTTCCTTGCTTGATGTTTTCCGATATTTTATAAATTCTGAATGTCCTTCAAAATTTTCAGTATGATCATCTGCCTCACAAAATTTGACTTCTATAAATTTTGTGTTGTATTGTGCAACATTTACCCTTTTCTCCCATCCCATTTCAATTTCTTTTGCCCGGCAAACATCATTATTTTCCTTGTAATGTGGAACTAAAGTTATCTGCTGTTGACATTCCTTCATAGATGCCGTACAGTTGATTGTCAAGTGTAGATTACTACGCCATTATTTTTCTATCGCGCACGTTCTTCTTGGAGGGTCGAAATACTTTCCGGTATCAATTGGATCTATCTCGACTATGCTCACTTGCTGGACTGGAAGTGCAAATGTTTCTGTTGTGGCAACACAATGGGCCAATGCTATGTTACACAAGCATTTGTAGAATCTTTGTCGTGTTTTTTTTATTTTTGAAGAGAGATAAGATATGTCTAGTTTTAATGTAAGGCATCGAAACTAAAAAGATCTTAATTTACATCAAAGCTTCTGTAAACAAAAGGATTATTTGGGGGTTTGAGGGGGGGGGGTCATCGCAGGAGTAACAATATTTTTCAGAGTAATTTCAATTAGTAATGTATTGAATATAAAACTGGTGTGCTAAAATAATTCGATATCTAAATTAATTATGGCTTTCGTAGTCGAACTATTTCAAATTTAATCCCTATAACCATTAAATGCATCATTAAATGCTAACGAAATAAATTTTGATAAAACATTTAATTTGTATTTATATTAAAGTGCGGTTCCCAAAGAAACTATTTTTGGACCATATCCTCATCCTTAGAGCACCCATAATTACATTAATTTAAGCATACTGAGAATGTGAATTGGAAAAAATGGCGTCAGCCAGCTGTCGAGCTAATACATAGTCTCTTTTTTTCTTCTTAAAGCCCCCCCCCCCCCCCATCCTGAGTCATCGCGACGCGGAACGTTGGAGATCTCCCTTCACCGGGACAGCCCCCTTACAGCACCCATTCAAACGGTACCAACGGAGGGGTAACCTCAAATGCTGTGTAAATAGAATCATTGATATGAGGGTACCTCTCACCACCCCTGCCTGTTGTCCTTTAACATGTAATCATGATCCCTACCCTGTTTCTGCCCTTTTGTTTCTAGCTATAGATTTTATACAGCTGGTAGCCCTTTAGATGCTTCTATTTTTGCCACATGCCACGAATGTTCTTTGCCTGCCAACGCAGGCTCACACATTGGTGCATACGCAAAAAAATAGAAAAATGACCCTCTGCTAAATACTAGAATAAATGACTCGATGTTATCGGGATAATAATGGTAGATCCTATGTGACAATTTCTAACTGCTATTGCAAAAGCTCATCACAAGTCATAACTTAAAACTGTAATAATATTTACGTTTCTAACATCATTACGTTTTGAGAAAAATATATCTGCTATATATTAGAGGCCTACCCTACTCCTTTTCGCGCTCCTAAACTACTTTTTCCCCTCTAAATATGATATTAAATTACACAGTCTAAATTATTACTAATTATATCACTTGTGTCACTAAAGAAATTAATTGAGGGACAATTAATACGTTAGAGACATACTTTAGTTTTACCCCTTTTTGTGCCCTCGAATTTCAACTTTTTTTATCTAAAAATTGTTTTAAAAACTTGCTTTAAATTTACACCAAAAACTCTATATATGATATAAAAATATTTATATTATAGGAATTCGTTATATATTGATATCTTCAGCAAAAATTTAAACACATTTTTTGCCTTTTTTTAAAAATATATATATTATCTGAAAATCATAAAACAAAGAATTCTTTTATCTAAAGAAGAATCTCACAAACTTTTTGCACGTCTATAACAGATTTGGGTTGAGTCTTGTTTTTTTTTTAAATTTAAATGTTTAATCTCATAAAATACAAATCTCTTTACATTTTGCAAAGTAAAAACAAAAATATATTTTAATTTTTTGAAAGTAAATATTAACCCATCCTATTTTTTACAATTAATTTTTCAAGTGTGTAAAATAATTTGGTTTTGATATTCATGGGTATACTTATATAATTGTACCCAAGATTTGTTAACGCTGTTGATATTCTTAATTGGTAAACATAAGTATATTTGTAAAAAGAGAACATAACATCTCTTTTTTCACATATGTAATACCATAGGAGTTAACTATGTTGTCATCCACGTGAAAATGTATACATGCTATCTCCTACCTCCGACATGTATTTACCCAAGAAAATTAATTTTTATCAAAATCATTCCTTTATTTTGAGATGTATCTCGTTCTGCCTTGAGAAAAATGAACATACACATATTTGTAAAAAGAGAATGCAACATCTCTTTTTTCTCAAACGTAATACCATAGGATTTAAATATATTGTCATCTACGTGAAAATGTACATATCCTATTTCCTACCTCTGAAATGTATGTTCCCAAAAAAGATTAATTATTTATCAAATTCATTCCTTTATTTTGAGACGTGTCTTGTGCTGCCTGGGGCAAGGTAACCAACCCCTCCCCCACACAGATTTAAAAAAATTTAGAAAAATCTTCAACCGGATTGTTTGATTTGATTTTTTTTTTTTTTTTTTTTGCGCTGTTATCCATGCAACTTTAGCTTGCTCACTGCGCTCTGGTCCTCCGAATTCTCTTTAAAAACAAAAAAGTTTTTAATTGTTTTTAAATGATTTTTTATCATTTACAATTCCTCTCAAAGGATGAGGTAAACTGTTCCATAATTTTGGCGCTATCGCTTCAAAAGAGCGCAATCCGTAGGACTTTTTTCTGTGTTCTTCCACTCTAGGAACACTCAGTAAGTATTGTGTTGAAGACCGCAGACTCTTCAGAAGTACATGTTTATAAAAAAGTTCCTTGAGATATTCTGGTGCTGAGCCATCTATGCAGCTGTACGCCAGGGAAAAAAATTTTGTTGTTAATGTAGTCCCTTCCATACCCAAAACTAAAATAATTTGCACTTCATACGGTTCGTTCTTTTTTTGTTTTAGTTATAAGTTGATTAGTCAATGCTATTTGGCTTTGGAGTTGCGCTGCACTGTTTGACTTAAACCGCATTTTCTTATTATATTTACATTTAAAGGTTAGTTTTTATTACGTTATAATTTTAATCAATGTATATTTTTGGAATAAAAAATGCACAACTTTTTAATGTTAATATACACAGCAGAAATGTGTATGTGTTTTATTAACGATTTAAAAGCAATCAATTGTATTTATTAATTTTACTTTTAAGACGGGAAAATACATTATAATTTTTGTCACTCGCGGTTATTACATGTTAAGAAACCTAAGAGTTTTGGAGAAATAAGCTATTTGCACTATGACGTCATTAGCGTGACTATTTAGAACACATTTTTAAAAAAATTATTTCGCAATGTTAACAACGCACTAAAAGATGCACTAAAAACGACTGACGTTTTGTTTTTCCCGATAAATGTAATTACGGTGTAATTCTTTGATCATTTTTTTTATTTTTAAAAATTTTTTCCTTACTTTTAAACACATATAAAATGCTTAAAATATTTCCTTAGTTGATATTTTAAATGTGTTTGTAATTTATAATAATAATACTTAAACGTTTACTAAAATAAAAGCGATTTAAAATACTTTTTGCGCATTTAAATTTATTCGATTTCCGTAAAATAATAGAAAATAACTATGATTGTTTTTAGGAATCTGAACGTACTTAAATCATATTTCCCTTTTGGCGTTATGTCACCCTAGCTCATTCTTATTGTATATAACTACCCAAATAAACGTGATAGTGTGATATAATGTTAACTACAGTTGATTATAAAATATACACATGAAACCCCTGATTGATGGTATAGAATATAGATAAACCAATTTCCTCATAGTTTGAAAGTCTGGTCTTATTGAAATCGAGGATTATTTTAGATAACCATAACGTCTTCACTGGTTAAATATTTTTAATGCTTGAGCTTGATGAAGCATTTTTAATGCATGATGTTATGTCTAGTGACAGTAAGATTTTATTCATATTTCTAATTCTTTAGTGAGAATGGGACTGTCTCCTAACCCTTTGTGTAATCAAACTAACGGGAATACAAAATGTTAATGTTTACCATCTGTAAATATGCAGGATAGCACTCTAAAAAATCCCTAATTTTATATTGGGCTAAAAGTCTTAAACTTTGTCTCCCGCTCAATTTCATTTTTGACGTCTTTAGCCCATCCTATGACAGTTTAGAATTTCTCTCTATCTTCATGAAAACAATCTGAATAGTTTCAAAATACGTTCATTCAGTGTACCTGCTCACGCGTAAATTAAAATTATTTATAATTCGATGCACCAATATTGAATGGAATTTATTTTAATATACCAAAGCAAGAAGATCATTTGGACCAATCGGAATGAAATATTCAATAGCTTGAAACAGTGATTCCCGTACTCGCACCTGATATTAATTGATATAACTCAGCTAATGTCCAATGCTTTCTTTCTTCTGCACACGGAGTTCTGGAATAGACAATCCTTGACAGTGTGGGCTTATTAGTTAATTGCGGTCAAATATGGGGGTTAATTGGGCCATTGTTGGTGAATTTTACCAGATTTACCATTTAGGAATGATACGTTGAATGCTACATATTTTTTTCTAGTAAGCGCTGGAAAACCTGCTCAAGCATTTCGTCACATTTGGAGTATTACATTTTCATCAGCTCTCAGCTACCAGGTGATTGTAAGTGTAGCGGACGCAGGTGATTTCTAATTATTTTTATAAAAGTTAGATCAAAGGTTGTTCTTTTTTTTTTCGTTGAGTGTAAAAAAATAATTGTGTTTTTCGTCTAATTTTGTTAAATCCGACTATGATCATCTTTCATTCTTTAAAAATATAGTGTTTACTTTTCATTAAAATTAATTATAGATATATTTCAGAAAGAAACCAATTACCACTCCGGCGCCCCTTACAATCTACCAAGCATTTCCACGACACCTAAGCAACACTACCGCCCTCTGGGTTCGGTACGCATACTCTGAAAACCATTGAAATAGATAATTAGAAAATTATACTAATACAATCAAGCTGGTTATTATATGTTGGGTGTACTTTGAAATATTTCAACTACAAATTACTTGAAAGTAATGGGATACTTTAAAGACTTCATTCATAAAATGTATCAATACTCCTATTAGACTCGTTACATTTAAGATAAGAGAGTTACCTCGTAGAAGTACTGACATCAAAATGAATGTTAACGTTGTCATAATTCAGGATAAGATATTATGTTTCAATGGCAACCACATCATGTAATCTTATCAGCAGAGGTAAAACCAGCAAAGGTAATAACACGACTTGCTTTAGCATTCTCGCTGCAATCTGGAGACAACTCAAGTTCATAGTTTTAACATCATTGCAACTAACATCAATATCATAATATTTTAATTATTTAAAATTAAAACGCGTTTAAGATTCAGGTTAGTCAATGGAGTAAATCTAAAAAAAAAAAAAAAAAAAAATAAAAAAAAAACAAACAAAAAATATCACGAGTATTTCAGGAAAATGAAAATGTTCATAAATAAATAAAAAACGAAACACGATGTATTTAGGCTCACATTATTCCTTTCAGAATCTCGACTTATCTATATGTTTGTTAAAAATCATACAAATAATTCATAATGCAGGGATATTTTATGTTAAAATAAAACTACCCAAAATGCATTAAGCAATATAATATAGTTTATGCGAAAATATTTAATTTATAATAGAAACTGATTCTTTTTAAAAAGGTTCAACATTTGCGTTTGATGCCAACATCTTACAACGCGCACGATTTACCTACTTCTCCATTCTCGTTTTTTAACAATCAATCTCACGGAGATGTTTAGAAGCAAATGTTAAAAAACTGTTCAGACTTACGGACAAATAAAAGTATTATTTGTTTAAAAACTAACTTAAAAAAAAAAAATGATGTTTCGCACTTGGAAAAATATAGAAAAATCAATCTGGGTGAACCCGTCAATTAGCGGTTACAAATACCAATGGCCATAAAATTCGTAACCATAAACAGATAATTATATTGAACTCAGGAAAAATATTGCCTTCAGACATTTGAAATTTCAATTATATAGTTCGTTAACACCAGGTGATAACATAAGTAAAAGTTCTTTTTAATCCGCTGTACTCTTTTTTTTTAAATCGGAATAAATGTACATTCAAATAAAAAATGGATATCATCTACGTTTTCATCGCAAGTTATTCTTTATAGTCTTCAGTTCGCAAGCAGTCATTAAGCACTTTTACTGATTTGTTTCTATATGCTAAACAAAAAAAAAGTCTGATTTTTTCCGTTCCAAATATTTGAATTTGTCAAAGTAGCATCGAATTTTAACGATCACTAAAAAAATGATATCACAATAACTCACCCAAATTGATAATACGCAGATCCTGGGAATTGAGGTGTTAAACAAAATTAACTAAAATAATTAATTTTTTAAATTAAAAATTCACAAGGAATGTTCTAATATCATCTATGACCTCGCCATGTTTTATAGGATAGTGCAAGTTCGTCTGAAGGTCTCAGATAAGATGTTGTCGATCAGCGCCAGCCAATAACGATGATATCACGTATGGTAACGGCAACGTGCTCGGAAGAGATACAAATCCGTGTCAAGTTGTTAGAGGAATTAAATGAGTTTTGTTATACGTGTTTACGTTGTATTTCTTAAACCAGTTATCATTTACTCTTATTGAAGGTTCGAATAAAATTCGTAACACCCATATTATCAAAATCATATATATATATACATATATCATATCATTCTCCAAGTTGATAAAATTATTATGTATGGAAAGTTAGTTATGCCTATTAAATTTCGACAAAACAGTTAATGTGTCAGAGATCTACATTAATCCCTTTGTTTTTGTGGTAAGAAACACTACATCCTAACGGGGAGAGAAGAATAGTCAGGCTACTTGGCATATTTTTAACTTACGAGATAATAAAATTTGTTTTGTTAAAATCCTTTACGGAAGTTTTAAATGCATATACCGTTGAGAGAGGAAGTTAGGATTTAAAAAAAAAACAGCATGCCTCCTCACAAAGCAGAGCTTTCTCTTAGAACGCATTTGTACTTCTTCTGGAAAGGTACAGTAAGACAAAACGTTTCTTGCATGAACTGAAGTTGACGGAAAAAGTCTTTTTATTGGGGCTCTATATCAGCGGTTCTCAACCTTTCTAATGCTGCGACTCTCTAATACAGTTCCTCATGTTGTGGCTACCCCCAACTACAAAATTATTTTCGTTGATACTTTTAAACTGTAGAGTACATTTGTTTTCAGATGGTCTTAGGCGACCCCTGGGAAAGGGTCGTGCGACCCCCAAGGGGTCGCGACCCACAGGTTGAGAACAGCTGGTTTAGAACGACTGCTCTTTATGAAACATACAGAAGCATTAAGTAAGTTTCATCGGGTCTTTTTCTATCATCCAATAAAACGACAATTATACATTATTGGCTTTTGAATCAGTTTTTTTTTGTATTAGGGTATCAATTTGACTCTTTTAAAAAAAAAACTATCACCGCCATTAAACTTGGAAAACATTTTAGCTGTATTATAACTGTTCACTTTTTAAACTGAACAATATTATAAAAATTCAAACTTTAATACAAAAAATATACTTAAGCATAGTCGTAATGGGTGGCAAAATATTATTCTTTTAGCCTCTTTCTCGATAAACTATTTATATTAGCCGATAATTCTAATTTTTTTTTTTTTTTTGGAGCAAATAACATTTAATGTAACTATTTTTATTTTCTTAGTTTGCCAACACAAATGTACTTCCAATTAGCCATACTAGAAAAAACTGGGCCAGTTAAAACACTTAAAATTCAGCCTTCCTCGTTATAGCTTATCGCAATTGTTTAAAGAAAACAAACATGTTTTTCACTTAGATTAGTGTTTCTCAACCTTCCTAATGCCGCGACCCTTAATGACATTTTATCGTGCCTAGGCGACCCCCAGCCACACAATTATTTTCGTTGCTACTTCATAGCTGTAAGGATATGTGTTTTTAAGATGGTCTTAGGCGACCCCTGGGAAAGGGTCGCGCGACCCCCAAAGGGATCGCGACCCACAGGTTGAGAACCGCTGACTTAGATAAACCCTCTACGACTTCCTAAACCCACAAGAAGCAGAAAAAAATTAACCTTCCATCACTTCATACTTCCCTGTTTTGGGCAACATCAATCAAGAATAAGCAGTCAAGCTAAAAGGGGGTGAGGAGGGTGTGGTCCATCCGGGCAACTTTTTGCTCTTCTTTTAATGGAAGGGTGTCATTATAATTTTATTTAGCAGAGTTTTAGTGAGGAAGGGGGTGGCACTAACCCCAATTACGCCCTCTAATAAATCTTCGTAGAATCATATTAAAGAGTTTTAAGATATCATGCGTATTATTTATCTATATTCTTTTCACTTGATGTTCATTCATTTTAAGAAAATAAAATTGAAAATTTTCAATGAAAATTTTTAAACTAACAATGTTTTAAGGACTTATTTATCTATTGAGGGCCCTATTAAACTCCCAGTTTTATCACTGAGTTACGTAACAATATATATCGCCACTTATCACTTTTAACAGTAGATCTTTTTATGCCTTATCAAATCAAGATGCTGTGCACATTGTTTGAGATTCACTGAATTGTGCAATAAATATCGTCATTACCTGTTGACTTACACATCCTGTTAGTTTCCTGTTAGCACACCCAGATAAAAGACCGTCAGTGTGTCGTAGTTTATCAAAGCTGTTTCTTTCGATTTATATTTTGACTTTTAAAACCTGTGTTTGGAATGTTTCTGCTGATGACCACAATAAATAAAACTGACTAGTCTAAAAGATGATTGCAGAATCCTAACGAGTCTAACCACATGCATGGTGTCCATTCCAAGTACAAGATAAAATATAAGCTTAAGTACACGCGACTTGTAAATTTTTTTAGATTTGCAATAACAGATTAGCACCATGCCACCATACCATGCTGTTTTAATGTTCGCATGGTTTACCGTGGGACAAGAGCTGAACAATACAGACCTTGAAATTATTGCCGATTTTCGTTTTCACTCTAACACTTACTTATTTTCTACAACTTCACTGAGTAGGTAAGTTGATAAATTATCTGTTTTGCTTCTAATAATAATTTTATATTTATGTTTTTGTTTATAAGTTAAACGAATTTGGGGGATGGGTGGGGTGAAGACGATCACCCCTTTGTGACGCAGGGGTGTAACCCTTCACCCTTTTGGGATGTAGTGGTACACATGGGCGCCCGCAGAAAACTTTCTATGGGGGGGGGGGGGGGATTCGGTTAATTTTCCGGGGGGGGGGGAAAAAAAGTGAATCGATTAACTTTCCAGGGGGGGGGGCAAAAAAATGTTAGTAATGTTATAATATAGTTTTAATTTACTGTAGCGTATTTGTATGTGAACGATCGGACAGGACATCAGCTTAGTTACTTTCTCTTTATTTTCTCTTTACTTTAATACATTTTTTGTCTATTTTTGTCTAAAAAAATCTTATCCAATCAATCCAGGGGGGGGAGGGGGGCAAGTGCCCCACCTTGCCACTACGTGCGGGCGCCCATGGTGGTACACACTCTTCTTCTCTATGGGCTATAGTGGTATACTCTCTTCACCACTCTGTTGTGTAGTGGTACACCATCTTCATCCTTCTGTTATTTGGTAATACACCCCTTTCATCCATTTTGAAGTGCTTTATTTCCTAAGTGCCCCCCACAGTGCAGAATGTCCTTTTCTAATTCTTTTACTATTTTTGTACCCAAGCATAGCTCTTACATTTCCTGTGTGGGGCTAATATTCAACTCATTTCTATCTTGTATCAGCTCATATATATTCTCATGCAGTTAATATTAATTCTACAGTTTTCGTTAGACACCAAATATAAATGGCTTAAAAAGTTGTCTTAGTTTTTCTTGTGCTATGTTTACTTTGAGTATTTTGTAATAATTAGCATAGGAACTGTTGTCTCCCTTTTGTTAGTTCGTAATTTATAACTTAAATTTATTTTCCAAAAATTATATTTTTAAAAGTTTGCTTTCTAATTTAAATGGTTTCCAGGGTATTCCCTTGTCTATGCAAAGTCGTGTATTTTTGGATATTTACTTCCAGACCTTTAAATCCCATAAAATCTTTTGACACGTGTTAAAGCGTTTTTTCCAAACATTCCCAAGTCTATTTGTTATGGACCTTGAGTCTCTCTCAAGTAGGATCATCTAATTGCTCCTCTTTTGTCCCCGTCTAATCTGAAATTCAATCAAGTTTCCATCTGAAGGCTGAAAATTTGCCGTTTAGTTGTTTAATGTCACCTGATCAAGTCTCTTAGTTTTGTTGTCTTTTTTAAATATTTCTTTTTGATGCAATTATTAGCCATTTTTATCGTCGTCATACAGTTTTTGCACTAGCATGTTATATCGTAACGTTGTTCAAAGCGGCTTCAAATAATGAGCATGTGATCAGACGTTGGTGTAGTTTGTCTGAATCACCGATGTTTATCATAATGATTGCTTCCTAATTATTGTTTCATTGTATTGAGTTTGAACACTAATTTGTATTTAAGATTTACAACGTATAAAACACCTAATACCTGTATATAATTTTAACTAATTTAAATATATATTCTTTGCCAGCTTAAAAAAGCCACTACGAATGAAAAGATTTAGATTGATTTTCCTTTGTTTCTTAACTTACAAAAAGCGCTGAAATTTTGATTATTCCACAAATACTTGGTTTAATTTTAGAATGTATCACTAATAAAAAAAAAGTTATTTAAGTACGTATGCATTGCTACAACGCTGTGTTAAAAAGATGTCTGAAATTAAATTCCCAGACTTAAACACTTATTGGGATTGTTATAGAGTAGGTTACCTGAATGAATTTTTGTCAAGTAACTCGAGTAGATTTTGTAATTTCACGCACTGCCCACGCAACTGTTTGGCGGGCTATTAGTTCTTGTGGGTTTTAAAAAATAAAAAATATATTATGTCTCGAAAATCTAAAATTAATCTGAATAAACTAAATATTATCAATTTTCTTTAAAATTAATAGTCTTTTCTTGGTTTTGAATTTTCAGTTTTAGGGATTGCATTGGACATGAAAAGACATCTTCTTGTATTTTAAACATGGAAAATTCCAATGACACAACTTGGCATGTGATTAGCATCAACAGAACTGCTACGGAAAAAGATAATTCCATATTTATTAATCGTTATAGTTGCCGAAATCCATACCGAATTATATGTGACCACATACAGCAGGATTATGATGAGGACCACGAGACCACTCCACTTTTTTATATTTCTGACCGATCATGTCATTTACCTTGTGTCGGAATACTTTGGAATGTGGGAATCAATCAAACCACAAATGTATACCGAGATATCGCATATCTGTTTCAAGACACATGCGCCCCAGAGGTATGTGTTTCTGACTTAAGCACAACTAGCTCGTTTTCCCGAGAATTTTCGACCACCATCAAAACATCAACTGAAAAGATTTCATCATCTAGCGTAGAAAAGGACATCACTACTTTCTGGAATACAACATCCAACCATCAGAAGAGCAGTGATATCACTGACAAAGTCAGCGATGGCGATCCCAATAACACACCCATAGTTGTTGGAAGTACCATAGGTATTGCTGCCCTCCTTGCAGCTATAATTATTGTTATAGGTTATCTTTCCCAACGGAGAAAGTGCTGGATGAACACCGAACAACGTATTCATTCCAAGAGTTCAGAGGCTTTCGTGACGTCTTGTGCAACTACAGAAAGAAATGTCGAAAACGGCCCTCAAACTTACTTAGAACTAAATGAAGACAACACGGGAATCAGTGAAAATGTCCATTATGGCTATGAAACGGTTCATGATAACAGTAATAGCGAATTTAACATTGTACTAAAGAACTCGGGAAATGATAATCGAATTGCTCGTATTTCAATTTCGAAATTAGACTTAACAACGCCTAATAATGTTAACCAAGATTTCGAACAACCAAACAGTGCACCATCTCAAATATTAGAAAACGCCATGGGCAAGGATTCACTGGAAGATCAAGAAAGCTCGCATCTTTATGACATCACTGTTTATAAATCGGACCATGCTGTTCCTCAGTTAGAGGAAAAGCACACCTACTCAAATTTACAGGATCAAGAACATGTTATCCTTGAGCAGAATAATTATTCATCCGGTACTCAAGAACCTTCTTCGTTTACCAATGATGTAAGCCATCATTTGAACGACGACAACTTAACTGGTGAGCAATCCGTGATCCCAACAGCAATTCAGACTTGTAACACATATTCCAAGCTTGGGGAACGAAAAAGAGATTTCAAAAACACTTACAACACTACAACAGAGACATTGGCTGACACAGGTGCAGATAAATGTTTACATGAAGGTAATCCTGATATTGCAGACCATATTGGTAATGTGTCAACACAATATTCTCTAGCGGTATCTCCGTCGAACGTACAGTCTTCTAACAATCATATGAGAGGACCCATAGATATGGGATATTACAAAATAACAACGGAGTACGATTTAGCAAATGAGTGATTTTAAATATTTTTGAATCTTGTATTAAATTCCATTTTTTTTCGTGTGTGGCAAAATCTTCGGGTGGCTAATTGACCCACTTCCCGACATCCTATCGAGCTCAAACTTGGCACATCGACTCGATGCCGATGACAACACATCCTATAAAATTTACAGCCCCACCCAGAACCCCCAAAAATGTGTTTTTTCCGTTTTTCCGGGGTAAGATGAATGCAGTACGATTTGCTCAATGGATGCGTGCTTTGGTGTGGAGATTAATTGCATAGCTGTTTTCTACACGCTTTGTATTTGTGATGTATTTTGCTTTAAATCTCTCTTTAGTCTATTAAGTTTTATGTGCATTAGTTTGATAAAGACCATTCAAATACCTTTAATGAGTTGCTACAATTACATAAATGATAAATAACTCGTCATCGATGGCAACAGGTTCTTTCAAATTTTAGTTCCATCCACCACCCCAACTAACAAAAATCAATTTTTTACTTTATTTTATTTTTTAAAAAAACAACTCACGTCTTTGTGCCTAAGAAGGGTAATACAGTTGAACCCGCTATTACGTTTTTTAAAACTTCTTTACTCCCTCAACAAAAGCCGGTGACGTAAAAAATAAAATGTATTTTTGAAGGGTGAAATGAAGGAAATCTGAGACATGTTTTCGCCAGGAGTTTACCCACTAACATGCTGCCCCCACTTACATAACAGCTTCATAATAAATTATAAATCACATGTAATTACATAAATGCAAACAAAAATTCATATAAAGTATTTATAAGAAACATTGTGTCTTTATGGTTGCTTTTTTATTTTTATTTTATTTTTTATTACTAATTTCAAACTTTTTTTCAATGTCATCTGTTGTATTATATTGCAGAGATCCTTGGATCGTCTCGTTTCTACCCTCGTTCTCTAACTACTTTATCTGGATGATAACGTCGATCACTCTGTCTCTCGTACTACAACAATCAGAGGTAATAACACGTAAAAGCCTGTCACTTTAAAAGATCTGCTATATCGTTCACACTCAAAACTGATCTCTGCCGTGATTGTCCCGATTCGTCTCTCTCTTACGTTACTATCCTCTCACATCTCTACTCTACTCCTGTCTGGCGGAGTTCTCCTTCCCAACTGCCCTCTTTCCCTGTTCTGGCTGAGCTCCACATTGTCCAGTCGTGACGTCTCTAGAGACTACTTCCCCGTGCTCATTTATTTTCTACACGCTGGTACTCTAATTAAACTAACACTTCCCTCCGTCTAAGTGGACACCAGCTAGTCATTCCCCTTGCATGCCAATGTCTTGATTTACTCTAGTGTCACTGTCAAAGCCGCTCTTGCAGCGTTCTTTTTCAATCTGATACGCGTGATAGACAAACTGGTGCGCGTGGTAATTGGTCAGCCATCGCACCGTGTCTTGTTTTTCTTTCCATTAACATGTTGTGGTGGCAAAGAAATAAGGATATGGGGGTAAATGGAAGAGGTTACATTTTCTAAATAGTTACTTAAAGGAAAGCATACATTTCGCATTCCTTTGAAAAGAAATGTGTGAATAAATTTTTAAAGTATAATGTAAGTAATTTAAGGTGGTTTTTAATTTAAAATTATATAAAATATTTAAATTAAACTGCATAGAATGCATGAATAAAATATCCCTTGCTTTATTGTTATTCATTTTATCCAATGAGAAAACATTTTTTTTATTACTTTATCTTTATATTTACGTGTACATCATCTAATCAGTTATTTTACTTCAATGGAATTATTACTAACTTTAAAATTCAACAGTGATGGATGTATTAAAAAGTTTCTTTTGCATTTAAGTTTTCAATAAAAGTTGTTTGGTAATTTTTAAATCTAAGTGCATGTATCAGATATAGATAAGTATGACTGGAATAACTTGAAACTTCATTTTGTTATCATATTTCACTTAACAGTTTTCACTAATTCTTTTTTCTCCTTTTTTTTTGCTATGATTGTTTTTGTGTGTGTGTACCAAAAATAATTCTTAACATCAAAATCATTAGTCATCTACTTTTAAAAGAAATTATGAGGTAAATGTAACTGATATGTTGTCTTAAATTATTTTATAGTATCATGTTAACATTAAGAAAATAAATCGCTGTTCGTTATTGCAATCGATTTTGTTTCAGAAGTAGACATTAAACGTTTTGACAGAAAGATGAGTTCTTGACATTGTATTGGGTTCGATAACACAAACTAAGTATTATAGAAATTAATTCTTTGAGTAGAAATGAAATTGAAAACTTGTTGATGAGCCTTGGGATGGGGGGGGGGGGAGTATTGTGTGGGATAAGGGTTCTGAGAAAACATTTGATGAAAAGTTGATACTTCCGGGGATTGGGTGGGGGGAAGGGGAAGGGGACAACTAAGTATTATAGAAATTAATTCTTTGAGTAGAAATGAAATTGAAAACTTGTTGATGAGCCTTGGGATGGGGTGGGGGGGAGTATTGTGTTGGATAACGGTTCTGAGAAAACATTTGATGAAAAGTTGATACTTCCGGGGATTGGGTGGCGAGAAGGGGAATGGGACCATTAGCTGGCTACTCGAAGGAGAGTTGAGAAATCTTTATATATTCAAAAACAATGGAACAAACACACACGACAGCAGACACATTATTGCTCAAAATCGTTTTTCTCATTAATCACGAAGAGCACCTGGTGCCCCATAACGCTTAAGTCTTTTTAAACTTCCTGCTTTAGCTGGAAAGAAAGAAATCAAAGATTTAAAAAGAAAGGCTTGTCGAAGCAAAATCACTATCACATGGCGTGCGTGCCACTTTACGTGTGCTATAAATAGCTCTACTTTGATTCATTTTAGTGCTTAGTGCTACAGGCGGATAGCAGACCGTTTGGTATGCTATAACTGCTATCGCCACAGGGATTGAACTCCTTCAGACATTCATTAAGTTGATGTTTTAACATTCAAGTGTTTGTGTTTGCCCCCTGTTTTATTTACAACTTATCGCCACGTATTTCTTTTCAGTTCGTTATTTTTTAATATTTTACACGCATCCACTTACATACACAGCGTCAACTATCACGTTGCAGTTCTCAAGGACACTGCTTTAGATAAGTAAGCTATGTTTTTTAGTCATTTTCTCTTTCATTGCATTACTTTCTTTTTAATTGTTATATTCGCTGACGATGTCTTCTGTCCCTCAAGTTAGTAGTTTTGTTTCGTCTCTATTATTTTTAAAGATTCAGCCATATCTGTGTTTTATATTTCCTATTTGCTTTGCTGTAGCCTGCTAGCAGTCCTCACCTTACTACAAATCTTAACATTTAAAGCAAATCATCTATGAAACATAAATAATATTAATGCAAAATCACAAGGACATTCTTTTTATTCATGTCAGCACTGCATACAATCAAACAACGTGGAGAGGTAAAGATAGACCAAATACTTCTTGTAAAAAAACGTTTAAAATTCTCTCAGTTTCATACTTAAAAAAAAAAAATAGTTGATCGAAAATTATATTATTTATTTTGAGTTTGGTTTACAAATAAACAATTTATCATTTATAACACGAATTAACGATATTTAATTGCTTAAATAATAAGTGCATTATAAATCTAAACATTATAGATCACAACGTTTTGCTAACTGACTTATTAAATTATCAAAAGTTAAAGCTGATTGAGAGTCTCATGGTAGAATACACATAAAGTATAATGTTTTCTCTGATAGTGTGATTTACAAAGATTTATTGGACACTGTTATGACAGACTTGCAAAAAAAATACAGTTTACGACAAACACCTTACGTATTTACATCACTGCACAAAATATTAAAAAAAGGATTCTAACCTGATTAAGTTAAAACGAGTTACGCACGTGTAAAATGCGTATAAGTATATTTGAGAAGAAGGATGCTTTTAGCACCACGCACCTAGACACGGACCCATATTATGAAATAGCTTCTAATATTTATTTATTTAGGCATTTTTATATAGCGCTTATCATAAAGCTCTAAGCGCTTTACAATTATTAAAACATGTAAACTAAGTAAATACAAATGAGACACTAGGATAGTAACTACTATTCTATAGAAAGAAACAATGAAAATGGCTATAAAACGAGGACACTTTGACACTTCAGGATCAACCCGAAACAGAAAATGAGGTAGGGCAAGGAGGGTGCATCACAGGTCATAGGCGGACCTAAACAGATGAGTTTTAAGGGACTTTTTGAAAATAATATCAGGATCTTTTATAAACGATTTTTAACATTTTAAAGAGGGTCGGCTATCTTTTAAGTGTTGACTTCCCCATCACTGTGCAAGTAATAGGCAGATTTCAGCTAAAATTGTATATTTAAAATTTGCCCTACAGGATTCGATACTACTTGCATATAAATGGAAATCATGTGAGGAGAATGATGTACCTTGTCTTGACAAGTTAGTAGCTTCCCTTGTTTCGTTGTTACAAAGTAATTTACAAGTTATGATGGTCATCAGTAACAACAATTAATTTATAGAGGCCAAGGGCTTTGTAAAGACATGACATCAACAGGGGCAATAAAAACATGTACATACACATTTAGTACGTGTCTGCACCAAGGTCTCACGTGACTTGACATAGGCATATAATAAATGCTAACAACTTATTGCTACCACTTTAAACTTCCGGGTTTTCGGTGAAAAACATCAAAATCCTGCACATGTTCTCAATGTACCAGTTGAACCATGGCAGGTAAGTCTCAATTCCATATTTATTATGTTCACATGTCGTGGCTTTGTAAATTCAGATCAGGTGAAATGCACTGATTTGCATTTAATATTTTCATTGCAAATGCCGCTTCATTGTTTTCTTCTCTTTTACAAAAGCTTGGTTGTTAAGGGAAAAAAAGAAAGAAAAAAATCACATTAGAAATATTGCAGACGTCTTTTGTTGTTTTTTTTCTTTGATTTTGTGAAACGAAATTGAAGTTATTCAAATAAATAAAATCAGAGGTTTTCAGGTGTATCAATGTCCGCCAGATAAATATCATTTAATGCTTGAGGCGATATTGACATAACTTGTAATTGTTGCTGCTCTGCTCTCTTGAACTTCTTGAAATGTATGATTCTTAAAGTCAAATGTAGATAGATTTAGAGATTTTTTTAATGAACTAAATGACATCTGAGAAACTTTACATATGAATTCATACATAATGTTATTCGAAGCTGCTCTAATCTAATACTAGATTGAAGTCAATGCCAGATGAAATCCATATGAGGCCCCTAGGCAGTCCACATTTCTGGGGCTTGCTGATACAAATGTCATAATATCTTATCAGCGGTTGCGTGTCTAGTGTATTTGCCTTCCGGTATGAAATCAAGCTTCTTGCCGCTTTCCTGTAACGAACAAATCTAGGCCGAAAATGTCACAACTGAATATAACTAAAAAGTTTCGCCCGGGGCGGACCACCCTTTCAGCACCCCCCACCCTTTCCACACCCCCCCCCTTCTTACGCCACTGCTTTTCGGTTACATGTACTTAGAATTAAATTTGTAAAAAATTAAAAATGATTGCCATGAATAGAAAAATCGGCACCTTGAGCGAATGATGAAAACTGCGCATAAGTGGTGGAGACGTAAGGGGAACGATTTTTGTTGTCTAAGAAAAAGTTCAGGACTTGAGTTTCCTTATCAATCGCATGGTTCCTGCAAATCCTTTGGCTGAAGGAGGCCTCAGATATTAAAAGGGCCCCAAGTTAAACGTCTTTCAAGATCACTTTTGTTTGAAAAATAATTATTTGTTGTCTTCGAGCTTTAAAAGGCGCTGGACCCATAGGCACATGCCTCATTTGCCTTTAGGTTAATCCAACATTGATAATAATGTGAGCTGTGTTTAAATAGTTGTTTTAATCAGCGTTACCTTACAACATGTAAGTCCGATCCACTTATGTAAATTGTTCTTACTGAAACTTGTTCATTTAAAATATTTTATTTTATTTCACTCAATCTAATCCTAAGCACATTGACGTTTTTTATTTACTTTTTATAGCTGTGCTGGTTTAGCCTACCGGAGGTTAACTAGTTATCACTGTAAGCATAGTATGGTTTGCTACAGTCAAAATACTGAGAGACATCTCAGGAGGTAAGTTTCCACGAACCGGTAAAAACGCTAATAATGTATCAATAGTTTGCACAGTACGTCAAGCTGATTGGTGTTGTTACAAATATTTTTTTTTTGTATTTGTGTATAGCTTAAATGACAGTTTATGCATTCCATCAATGTTACTCTCTTTATTTCATAAATATCCAACTAATTCTCTCTAATACTGATAGTTGAGATTATTTATGATTAACACTGACAAAATTACCTGTATAACGAAATTGCATATCTTATTTTATTATTACTATTAGTTTCGAGAGTTATTACCTTATATATGTATGAATATATTTATATACTTTATAGCGTAGTTTAAATAATCCTTATTCTATTACTAATCAATGTTATCTTTTAATTTCTCCCCTTTCTTAACATCAGTGAAGGAAAAAGTGGAAAGAAATCGCTTTATTTTACAACAGACAATTTTATTGTTAACTTTATATTATTATTATTATTTTCGGTTTTATTATAGCGTGGTATCCAAGCCTAGCGCTGGGCTCACCACGCTGTACATACACTTTAACAAACATAATTATGAACTTAGAAATTAACATACATTAATGAAATCAAACAAAACAAAGGTATATTCACTCCACTCATTCCAATCTGTATTTTGGTTTTGTTTCAAAATATTATGAGTAATTTATTTTGTTAATAACAGTTTTCATATTTATATCTAGCATGTTTGATAAAAAAATGTTTCTGCACCAATCAATTTTAGAGCGAAACAACCATTTAACTAAAGTAGTTTTTTTTTTTTTTTCAATAGCACATGCTTATTGACTTGAATCGACGAATTGAGGAGGATAGTTAAGTGTCATCTGTGGCGCCCCTAAGGTCCAAGGACATGATGATGATGATGTCTGGTTTAATTGGTTGCATCTACTTTGCATAAAATCTTAACCTTAAATATAATTTTAAATCTAACAATAAGCCAACATTTTTTTGGCGCTAAGCTGCAATTATACTTCATAGACTAAATAAAATATATTGAAGACAACAAATTTATGTAAATGGTCAAAATGTATCAGCTGGCACTGAAACGTATACGAAACAAACAACTGAACATTAACTTTTGTTGAACATATCAATTTGAAGATCAACAGTAACCCGACGCATGAAGAAATACGTTAATTAAAACATCAACAACTGACTTAAAACAATAACTTCCGAAAAAAGTTATGGACTAAAAATGACTCGGAAAAAAAAAAGGACAAAAAAATCTACAACAAGGAAACCAAGTACAAGAAAAACTACAACAGGGAAACCAAGTACAACAAAATCTACAACAAAGAAATCAAGTTCAGTGAAAATAGCAAGATCAACATCACCAACAATAACAACCAAAGTAAAAAATACTGAAGCAACTACGCCTATATCCAAAAAACCAAATTTTACAACAACATCACAATTGGCGACAACAATAAATGTCCGAGATAAAACAGATTCCAAACTCACGTTCAATTCTACCATCATGTTTCCAGGGACACAAGACACCCGAGACGACCATGCTCCTGCCGTCATTGGTGCTGTCTTTGGTATTGTAGCTGTGGTAGCCATCGGCATTGGAGGTTTCTGTTTGTGGAGAAGGTTGTGTAATGACGAGAACTCCAGAAACAAAACGTCTGGCACCTTAAAAGTGACTTGTGATGCACGTCATGGGAATACATTGTTCCATGATGGTAATGATTACAAGGGATACTGCAATGTTTCTAATCAAACGCTCATGGAGATGGGTGAAGTGTTGAATGTGGATTACAGTCTAGTCGAAAGTACCAGCAGCTGAGATCAAAATAAAATACCCTTTGGAGAAGAATGTGTTCAAGGTTTTCTTCAGGTTCCTGGGAATTTAGCACATATTGAGGCCGATCGATCTATTGGTGTCTATTGCCTGAGCTCACCTGTAAGGTATTCAACTGTTTTTAACAACATAGAAGAGAGAAATAATGAGTGTCCTGTATCAAATATTACTGGCGTATCTATAAGACAAGACGAAATCTACTCCAACAACGCGGTCGAGACAAAGGTTAATTCTAAAACTGTAGAGGACAGATTTCCCCTTGACTCAAACAATGACAACTATTCCATGGCAAAAAACAAATGTAACGTTTCGGATAATAATTCCATGGCGATTACAGAAGAAAAGAGTGTTTATTCAAAGTTCGGTGATAAAAGCAGAGATGTTAAAAATCCTTACAACTTGCTTTCGGACATGTCGTCCATAAGAAAGCCAAAAGCTGCACAAATCAAATATCAAATTGACGATGAACAAGAATCTGATAAGACTCTCTCCAACTACTCCTTAGCTGCATATATTCCAAGCGATAAGTGTGGGAAAAACTAAGTACAGCACTGCGTATTCGAAAAGTTGAGGTTTTCCCAAAATAAAAACAACAAACAAAATACACAAAATGCTTATATGATAAGGCAGGGGTCTCCAAACTACGGCCCGCTGGCCACATGTGGCCCGCCTTGGCCTCTTATGCGGCCCACAGAGACCTTTTCTTCTGCGAAAAAAAATAACGGAAATTTACGTGTAACCTGCCAAGATCAGAAGCCGCTTACATGGACGTTATGTTTTTACCGAATTAAAATAGAGGCGCGTAGTAAAGCATTGTTTAACAACCAATCACTGCATTAGTCGCTGCTTAGTTTTTCTACTACCGTTCACATTCAATGCGCTGATATATCTAGTGGCGGATCTCACCCCGTGTTGCATACATGGGTGAAAACATTGTGACTCAAACAGTGAAAAATGCAAGCTAATTTCGCCAATTTTTAATTGCAATGGAGGAATCGCTGGACAGCTGTTCCACATCTCAACAGCTTGTGTTTGTTAGGGGGTCTGTGGATGAATACATGAACATAAGACAAGAGCAGGCTTCCCAAATAGCCTGTCTGAAACTGTTACCGATGAGTTGAAAAAAGTATTTTCTGATTATAATTTGGACTGGACTAGCCTCAGTTGCCTGACTGTTGATGGAGGAAATAACATGAGTGGCATAAATAAAGGCTTGGTTGGATAAGTGAAGCAGATTTGTGATGAGAAAAAATTCTGCAACCAATGTTCCTGCACTGTATTATTCACCAGAAAGCTTTGTGTGCTAAATATGTGGACATTAGTAGTGTACTGAATCCTGTACTGAAGAGGATTAATTTAATAAGGTCACATGGGCTCAACCATAGACAGTTCAGAGACCTGTTGAAAGATACAGCCACAGAATCGCAAAATTTACCATATTAAAAATCAATAAGATGACTAAGTTGTGAGAAAGTTCTGAGCAGAGTATTTAAGATAAGAAAGGAAATAGGTGACTTCCTGGAAAGTAAAGGCAAGCCACAGCCATTAGTGTCGGATGAAAGTGGGTATGGAAAATGGCCTTTGCTGCAGACATAACTAGTCATTTAAATTTTCTGAACTCAAAACTACAAGGAGAAGAAAATCTAGTTTCTGATTTATAAAACCACCATAAAGGCCTTCAGATCCTAATTCCTCTTGGTTTTTTTTTTTGGAACAATTACAGGCCAACAAGTTGACACACTTTCAGACGCGGGGCGGTCTTCATGGCTGAACCAACAGCGGAATTCCCCACATCATTTGCAAGTGAGATCATTAAAGACCTCCAGCTGCAGTTTCAGCAGCGGTTTTCTGACTTGGATTTAAAGGCAGAAGAAGTGAGACTTTTTCAAAACCCATTTGAAGCAGATGTGGCCAATCTCACTGATGAACTACACCTGGAGGTCATTGAGTTGCAAGCAAATGACCTCCTTAGGGACAAGATCAAAGAAGGACAGGTGGGTTTTTACCAGCTTTCGCCCAAGGAAGACTTTCCTAATTTCAATCCGTTTGCTTCAAGGTACCTTTCACTATTTGGAACAACATACATGTGTGCACAAACGTTTTCAAGAACAAAATACGTGGAGAACAGTTTGAGAACAAATTTGCCCGATGATAATCTCAGGTCACTGTTGATGCTAAGGACTTCAAATCTAAATCCTGAAATGTCTGCTAATCACTGCTATTTTGGCATCCAGGAAACAATTTCACAATTCCATCTAATACAGGTGTTCATGTGTCGTATATCAATGTGTTATTAAATAATAACTGAATGAAATAACATTACATTAATAATTAAAAACAACATCCATGTTTTGGTTCTTTAGTTGGAACTTGAGTGTGTAGTCGGCCCCTGAACTGCTGTGTGATAGTTAATGCGGTCGTCGGGCTGAAAAGTTTGGAGACCACTGTGCTAAGGTAATGTGATTTCATGAACAGTGTTGTGGCTACTTAACAACAAAACATAACACCCACAACACCAGTGAAATCGTGTGCATTAAAATGTAGTGAAATGGAGTGGTAATCCAATCGGGCGCAATTTTTTTTTTCTTTAGCACAACTAACAATTTCGAACTTATAATAGATTTTCTTTAAATTAGCGATTTAAGATACTTTATCATTTCTATGAATCAGAATAATTCTGTGAAAAGCATATTAAAAGATTTTAAAAAAAGAGCTGAATAAGAAGATTGAAGTTCTTATATTATCATATCTGCAACCTGATAACAAATCTTATTTTGTTTGTGCATAAGGACTCAGCTAATATGGACAAAACCAAAATGGACTCAACCATTATGGACTCAACCAATATGGACTCAACCAATATTGACTCAATCAACATGAGCCTCAAAGTCACGACTTTCTATCTCAATGAATTGGCAATGATCAAATTATATAATGTTTGAAGTTAATTTCATTCTGTCTTTTTACACCATAAGTAAAATTTTAAAAATGTTATTGTTAATTTCACTAAAGCTTTCAAAAATTCACATTGCTGATTTTAAATTGTTATTGCTTGAGAGAAACATCATTGCTTGTACTTTGCTGGCGGAGTGTAGTTTCACTTTTGTATCACCTGTGTTTGTTTCGTCGCTTCTACTTTCTACATTATAATACGCTTGCAAGTCTGGGGGAAAAAAGGTAGGCGGTCGTATAAGGGCAAGCTAAAGCTTTTTGTATTTGGAAAAGATGTGACGTAATCGACAAGTTCTTTTTTATTTTTTTTTTTTTTTTTTTTTTTTACGATTGTCATGTTTAAAGTTATATCAGTATCACAGTTGTATTATTCAATGCTTAACTGAATGGCCTTATAGCAGGCGGACGTGACATTGGTAAAAGTTCAGTAGATCATATTCCAGCAGTCCTAATCAGGCGCTGTATTTATAGACAGTGATATTATAAAAATGACAGTTGTCTAGTTTGAGTAAGTTAATGAGTGAGATGGGACGCAAAGAGAAATGCTTAAACGTCCCAGCTCATTGGCAGCGATGTTTTTCGGCTTACTGGGCGTGGGAATTATAAAAAAGAGCTTTTCATTCGAACAAACCATATTTAGACAAATCAAATACTCTACAAACGCCTTAATGCATTTAGTTAAACCATTACATTTTTTTTCTTATAAGAATACATTTGCTAGAGCTATCAACATTTCAAGTGTGTTTTAGTGAAAGTAGATTTGAATATATTTAATATGAGAAACTATGAAAATATATAAGAAATTAGATTTATGTTTAACTTTATTTACATTAAGTTTTCACAGAAAATACAACAGTTTCACAGCATTATTTTGTTCTTCTACTTCTAAAAATCACTCTGTTAAGAAAAAGAGATACTAGTCCGGTCGCAAGTCCATGAAATGGAATATCTGGGAAAGTATTAATCTTTTATCGTTTCTTTTTGTCTACCAATATTTTTTATCTCTTCTATATTTTTTGCCTCTGGTTCATCCGGCTTCCTTTTCACAACCACCCCCCCCCCTTTTTTTACTCCACATGTTTTATATTGATAGTCTTGAGCAACCAAACAAAAGGCTATCACGCAGCCTGCTTTCATGCGTGACGTCTGAATGTTCGGTAGAGAGGTTGATTTTGTTTTCTTTAAGGGGAGACGACTATCATATTAATCAATAATGACCCACGGGTATGGTGTAGGACTGTCAGTAGGACGCGTCAACTCCTTGATTCTATTAGATTGGTTAATTCATCAAGTTCTTTCACACGTTGTAATTCATCGTACTGTTACTGAATCAACTAGAGCCTTTTATCACAATAAATGTAAGTTTAAGCCTAATTATATACACGGGCTTTAATTTCCATAAAAACATGCATATAGCGCAGACCGCTATCTGAAAGACATAAAACACATTCTATTTCAACAAAGATCCATTCACGACTGCCAGATGAATGAAACGTACGTCACAAAACGACGAAACAATACGTCATAATGAGCATTATGCCAAGTCAAGGCGCGAAAAGAGCGTTAACAAACTAATAAAACTCTCAAACAAACAATGCGCGTAATGAACCGTAATATTCTGTCGCAACAATAATTGTTGAACTCCCATACTCGACATACCCCCCCCCCCCCTCTTCCATTTCAGATTTAACTCAAGGAGTTAAATCCCCCCCCCCAAAAAAATTTGCATAAACAAACAAACAATGCGCGTAATGAACCGTAATATTCTGTCGCAACAATAATTGTTGAACTCCCATACTCGACATACCCCCCCCCCCCTCTTCCATTTCAGATTTAACTCAAGGAGTTAAATCGACACCCACACAAAAATTTGCATAATCATCATCAATTAGAAACCTTCAGATAAACGAAATGGTCTGTACCAAAAGAAAAATATTTAGTATCTCTCAAAATCTAACATTGTATTGATGCACCACAATCAATAAATCCAATCATTCATACATAATTTAATCACAATTTAAGAGTTAAAAACTCATGTACTACACTATATAAGAAATTCAGAGCAATTATTTTCAACGATAAAACTTCTTTTCATAGCAATGAAGTTCTACAGTTAAAAAATTCCTTTTATGTCTTCCCATCTCAGAGCGATATCATCAATATCCATTATGAAAACTGAAACAATAACTAAGAATAAAAAATTCATATCATTGTTGTGTATTAAAAAATCATTGAGAGTCACTGGAGAAACACATAAGTACCTAACATTATTACAAGTGAGATGCCTCATCACAATTTAAGCCGCGTTTATTTGCTGTTATATGACACATGTACAGATGGAGGACATTTCTTTTTTCCGTGGATTTCACAACTTTATGCTTCACAGTGTTAATGATCATTTGACATCCTTCTCGATGGTCTTTTGACCCGTGGTCACTACTCATAAAGGACTTCAGTTTTACAATACATGTCTTTACTTTTATAAGAAATGAAAAATGAGTTTAATCAAAACATTCATACAAACCAAAAACTTCACAGAAATCATGTTCATATCTCATTCTAACAGATTCATTTTAACGGATTCATTTTAAAAGATTACATTTTTAACAATAAAAACAAAAACTTCCCCTCCCAACTCATGGACCTGACAACTCACCTCCTCTACAAAATCATACACCAGTGCACCTTTAGAGCTGGGGACGCTCTCTTTAACTAATTCAACATTTGTTTCCATCTTAATGTCAGAGAGCTCCTGGACCTCAAAATCTGGACAACCTTCTCTCACATTATTAAGTGATTTATTTTTTACAGCTCTCTTTAAAAAATCAACATTTGAGCAAACCTTGCTCACATTACCCATTGATGCATCATCAATACATCTCTCTGTAACACTATATAGTTTTGAACAACCCATGCTCACAACTTGTGATTCATTTTCCTTATAGCTTTATGCAATAAAATCAAAAGCTGACCAACCCTGGCTCACATTATCTATTAATTCATTTTCATTACCGATACATATCTCTGTAAAAATATCAACATTTGAGTAACCTTTGCTCCCATTACAAAGTGATTCATTACATCACAATATTTATCAACAAAAATAGTCTCTCCTTCCCCCACCTCAGGGATTACACTAACCTCACCAACTTCACACAAAAATCAGACAATTCAACTTAAGGACTTGTATTATCTGAAGGCTCACCATGAGATACAACAAAAATCATGTCCTCATACAGGTTCCAAAGCAACCCGTTTCCATAACTACCAAATCATTACTAACTGTGGCCCTGGGACAATCCCCTTCATACATCCACATAAGGTCATGTCCAATGACCTCTACTTTATTAAATATGTGACCCATTTCTTTTTACGGCGGGACTCGTTGGGATAAACTAACAGCTTCAACCTCATTGTTGCCGTAACCTGACCTTGACTTATGACATGAATCTAAATCTATATCAGCGCCCTTTGCTATAGGCGGTAGGTCAACAATGTCCACGCCGTCCATTTTAACGTCAACTGCCTGTCCAATGAACAATTCACTGTCATATTTATTTTAAAAATGTGAGTCGTAATATAATTTTGTTCCTCGGTATCATTAGCCATGAAATGAGGTTGTGTGACCAACTCAAGCTCGGTGTCAAAGTCATGAATAGGGCAACCGTTACGGTTAATATCCCCATAGACGTCCATGAAGTTATTTTTATTTTCCTGATTACAAAACCCATTAAATTGTTCATAGGGGTTCTCACAGTAAATACTGGCAATGTCATATCTTTCTCCCCCCCCCCTGACTCCTATAATCGCACTGTCGTTATAATAATATGCATGTCTCTCTAAAATAATTTCCCGTCGTTCTGCCTCTAATTCCATCAGACTAATTTCTTCATCTAGTTTATCAAGTTCGTATTAGCTCTGACTATCCATAAGTTTCCAGCTCTCTCTGTTTAGCTATATGTTCTACATATCTCGGTTTAGCTATACGTTCTATATCTCTCCGTTTAGCTACATCTATACGTTCTTCCCATCTCTGCTTCTCTATAAGTTCTTCATCTCTCTGTTTTTCTATACGCTATAGCTCTCTGTTTTTCCCATCTCCCCTTTTTAAATTGCACACGTCCGTCTCCTGGGTAAAGTAGCGATATACCCAGATGCCTAATTTCTTCTTAAGTAAAGTGGCCGGGACAGGTCAGGGGACACTGGACAGGATGTAGGCGAATCAATGACACTGGACAGTTTGTGGGGAAGTTGTCAATACAGGATCTGGCATAGGCAGCGTGATGCAGGACAAGCACGTTGTCGGCTCTTTGAAACAGCACAGGATGGTTTTTAACTGGGTGACTGGACGTCGTAAGCTCACCGGAGACTGGGCAAGAGGTAGGCATTCTCCGACATTAGATAGTTCACATGCAGCTTAATACTGCACAGTGCTACGTGGCTCACTATTGCAGGACAGAAAGTTGTTAGCTCAATACCTGGCAGGACGTATTATTACTGTCTGAGGAAAATATGTAGGACTGTCTGTACGACTATTGTATAAACGCTATCAGAATAGGGTATCAAACGCACTCACTCAGCGGGAAAAAAACTAAAATAACACGTACGATTGTGGGCCAAACAGGATAAATATTCAATTAGCGGAAAAGTATGACATTTTAAAAATTAATATATATTGAAGCAGAAAAAAGTTGTAACAAAAAAAAATCATTGGCATAACCACTGTCGCTCTTATGTCCATTGGTTCATCAGTGACACAACTCCTGTGTGATGTTTTGTTAACCTTCATCACATAAAAAGCCACTGACACGTATATGTGCTACCCAACATGCTTAAGGTTCGAGCCGCATGTAGACGAAGCTGAGAATCTCCTCAGGAATGAAACGAGTGAACTGTGTGGGCCCAACTGTGTCCTACGTTGCCTTTAGTGTCACATTACATTGCAGCTCTATTACCTCCATCTGCAAATTTACAGGTGCAGTTTCCACGACTATGACAAATGGGTTACAAAACAGCTCGAATTTAATCTTCTGTGAGTCAAAGTAACTAAAGCACCGTGCGAACTCGGCTCAAAGTAAGTTAAATTTTTCAGCAACAAGTGCATTGGGAAAAACGTTGACTTGGTTCAACATTGCTTGCAACAAGAAAAATGAGACAAATTGCATTGATGCATTGGTGTCTCCCATAAGCGCAGATTGACTTGAAATGCCTTCAGTGCAACATGGATATCATTGATCAAATGGTCCTGCAGGTTCAAGTCGTTGACGTGAGTGATTATAGCAGACAGAAATGCAAACTCATAATTTGGACTTTTTACCCCGAAAAACTGTGGAATTTTTTTTCCTTTGCTGTACTTTTATTTCTTATGCTCCGATCCAAAACTTAACGTTGCTAGGTTACTGTAACGATGAACATTATCTCACTTCACAACTTGTATTTTCACTTATTCTGATCGAAGTGAGAACGCTCTCAGGTAGCCTATCGTTCGACAAGGCGCAAATCAAATTAGGGAATTTGATTTGCTCTACATTTCAAAGGGTCATTAAAAAGTATAATTGACTAAAATTCTCTCTCGGGCCAGATTTAATTGTACACCGGTCTAGAACTCTCGGGATTATATAATTATACGCCAAGCCTGATGTGGCCAGCGGTCCTTGAGTTTGTCACATGTGCGCCTATCATAACAGATTTTCATAATAAAAAAATTCAGAAGACCCTTAAGAGGAGATAAAATATATCGGTAGTTTATCTTCTCGTCAAATAGTTAACCCCCTTCTAGGCGCGAACATTCGATTACAGGTACAGGTAAGGAAATACAATAATCCGAATATTTTTTTTTTTTTTTTTTTTTTTACCCAGGCTACATTTTTTTTGCTTTTTTTTATTTCTTTTTTTTTTGTGGGTTTTGGCTTTTCGTTTTTAAGTTACTCAAGACTGTCTTATGAACTAGAACCTGGAAGATTAAATCTAGAAATATGTGCACGATTTCTTCGTACATAGTGTTTCAGCCCCGTTTAAATTTCAACATCAATGTAACAAAATTCACAAATAGGTATTTCATTTGTGTAAAAAAATGTTTGTACATAATATTTTATAAATTCTATATTTGGACGCCAGCAATTTATGGTGCTGGACTGGCCGCTCCTGATACAAGCGAAATTATAAAACCTTTCTTGATCATAACTTAAAGTATGTGCAATATCTTTCACATGCCAATCTTGTCCTTCAGACTTATAGCTGATAACACATTCTTCGGTCTTTTCATTACAAATGCATTCTTTTAAGCTGAAAAAATGTAATACTGAAATTAAATTATGTAATCATTGTTCTAATTTTTCGAAAACAGAGTAAAATATAGTTATACTGTACGATAACCCAATCCAAAAAAAAAATCAGAAATAAAGAAGTGCTGGTGCTGGGAGGCCGAGCGGTCTAAACTGTCTCAAACCAAAAAGCCGGTGGTTCGGAGTTCAATCCCCACCAAAGCCAACATCCCAAGCACCCCGGGTGGATGGGACTCGTTAGCCTTGGACGGCAACCCATCTAAGAGAAGGCAAACTCTGAATTTAAACCAGGAGCCAGAATGATTCACAAATTGATCGTGGGCCCCTTAAACATAAGAAAAAAAAAAGAAAAAAGAAGAAAAGAAGATTACCAGAGATCGTAAAGCGTAGAAAAATATTGCCAATGGCCCATGGGCTTCTAAAGGCAAAAGAAAAATAAATGTTATGAAATGTAAAATAAAAGCTATTTTGCGAACCCATTCATAGCTCTTGGTTGAAAAAAATCTCTTCCAGATGTCCTTAGACAATATACTTATATAATATTAATCCGAATAAATTTGAGCATGTTTTAATATTGACTAAATGGACATTGTTTCCTAATACCTTGAACCCCAAAGCAAGGTATGAATAGGTATGAATTAATATGTCGCCAAAGGCATGTTATCCACGAATTATTCTTGATTTTTTTTTCCAAACGTACAACTAAGCTGTGGATTGTACGGTTATACTGGAGGCCTTCGATATCTTGACCACGGACAATTGAAACGTGAAAATTCGGAAAATCAGCACAACTTAAAGCAAAAGAATGAAAGCGGGTTTTACATAAATAATAACTGCTGTATTTCAACAACAACAACAAAAAAGAATTAGCCTACAACATTAAATTTTTAGCGCCCTATGTTATGCGAAGTGCTTTATTTAAAGCGCCGTACAAAAACAGCCTCCAGCACTCGTAACCGTACGCCAAGTAAAACAATATCCCGATAATGGTGTTCTGAAGGTAAACTTGATATTAAATACTTATACATAGCTAAATACTATTGAATACACACGACACTTTATTCATATATCAGATGACGCCTACTCAGAGATTTGAGTAATACTTAAGTTAAGCTAACTGGATTAACAATTTATACTTGATTTTAAAAACAATAAAAAAAAGTTTTTATTTTATTTTACATTGTTCTTAAACTAAATATATGTTCATTGTAATCGAACATCTAAAATTACTTTAAAAATTTTGTGTGCGCTGTATTCCACTTTTCTGCCTAAATGTTGAAAATTAAAATTAAAATTTCAATATGTTAAGGTTAGACTATGTAAAAGGTATCTTCATTAGCAAAAGTGTAAGCTATTCTGCCAAAAAGTGTAATAGTTATCATTATTTTTTTTTTTTTTTTTTTGCATTACCGTGTAATTTAACAGTAAACTATCCAAAATTTAAATAAAAACATAATAAATGTGCATTGTCCTTACTTACAATTAGCAAAAGTGTAAGCTATTCTGCCAAAAAGTGTAATAGTTATCATTATTTTTTTTTTTTTTTGCATTACCGTGTAATTTAACAGTAAACTATCCAAAATTTAAATAGAAACATAATAAATGTGCATTGTCCTTACTTACCTATTCAACTGCTCACTACTGAACCAGATGTTTGCAGTTTTGTATTCTTCTATAAAATTTGACTGAATGTAACTAAAGTGTAACATCAGACAAATTAAAACTTTCGACATCCCAGCGCTTGATATCATTTTCTTGAACTGCGCCTGAAATAAATTGTATCCAATTTATAAAATATTATATATTTATAGTTTGATGTGCTTTATTGTTGCAGAAATTCACGTTATTTACATGTTAATTTCAACCAGCAATAAAATTAATAGCACACATTCTCCATCTTCATTTCGCTGATTGTCGAGTATTTTCTTCGGTAGTTAAAATTATGAGATCAGTGGATATTCTTTTCGAAACAATCAAACGACGTTTCCATGCGTTTCAATAAAATTATAACCTCTTCATTTTTTAACATGTAACAATTTAACACTGCGTCGTTATCATATAAAAGCGATGACAACATATTTTCATAATTTAAAATTCAGAAGCCCCATCAGATTTTGTGGTTTACAACCTTTGAATATTCTAAAATCAACAATGTTGGAACAGTATCATTCAATGATTAATGTGCAGATTCAAGAAATAGTTCAACGTAAATCAAACTATAAAATTATACATCGCAATTATAACTAAGTTATTGAAGTCGAGAATTGTTCAAGACCACTTAATGAGCCTTAATTAATCACTT
The DNA here is from genome assembly GCA_964033795.1 of Lymnaea stagnalis. Classification (NCBI taxonomy): domain Eukaryota; kingdom Metazoa; phylum Mollusca; class Gastropoda; family Lymnaeidae; genus Lymnaea; species Lymnaea stagnalis. The sequence goes on from CAXITT010000034.1 coordinate 1,927,511, forward strand.
TATTTTGAGAAGAACCCTAACATAAATTCATCAACACAGCTTAACACTATTGAATGATGTTGACACTGAAATTACAGCTGTGAAACAGTCTAATTGCGTGCAATCTATGCTTAGCGAAAAAAGCAAAGATTTTAATGTATTTATACAATTCAGCCAGATGATGTAGAAACCTCATCATAACATCTGGAAATCAATACATGAATTCTTTTTTAAAAAATACTAAAAATGGAACACCTTAATCACGTGATCTTTATGATCATGACAATGCGAACATCCTACTATTTCTACTATTTCTTGTGATTACTTTAAAAAGACTTTAAAAAAAAACTGGTTTTCTTTGTTTTTGTTTTCTTAATTTGTTATAGTTTTTTTTTTTTTTTTTGTTGAAATTTTGTTTTTATTCCTGGTTTGTTTTAGTACGAAAGAATTTTAGATTATTCATTTTCATTCTGGGACCCATTTACCCAGAAGAGCATTGACAGGTTGGAGGCGGTCCAGCGACGAGCAGCACGCTTTGTCCTAAACCGCTACAGGAATACCTCTAGTGTTGGCAGCATGCTAGAAACACTAGGCTGGTCACCATTGGAGAAACGACGACGACAATCCAGGCTCTCCATGATGTACAAGATAAATAATGGGCTGGTCCACTGTTCCAGTATTAAACAGAAACTCGTCCCTCTCCCCCATAGACAGCGACGAGGCCATGACAGGCAATTCAGGCTCATACCAGCAAGAAGCCAGTATAGGAGCTGCTCATTCCTGCCCAAGACAATCAGGGACTGGAACCATCTTTCAAAAGGAACAGTTGAGGCGACAACACTAGACACATTTGTGTCTATTGCCTCAAGCCTTCAAACCCCTAGTGCATAATTTCCTCATCACCACCATTAACAGAAACATTGCAAATCCCATCTACATGCATAGGAGCCAAAATGATCAATAAATTGATCGTGGGCCCTTAAGATATAGAAGAAGAAGAAGAAGAATAAGTTTTGCGTGTCCATGAAACTTAGTCTTTCCCAGAACATGCCTCAAGTCTTTCACGGAAGAATTAAATTTTTTTAAAAAAATCAATGAGTAAAAAGTGATTTTATTTTCAGATCATATAGTTTTGTAAAACTAAAAATGATTTTTCCAACGGTGAACGCATTATTGGTCTTGTTATCCCTCATCTGTTTTAGAATAATTACAAAACTCTGATAAGGCATTTTTAAACAGTCATTCCTCAAGGTTCATAGACATATCATGCGATTTGTATAAAAAAGTAGTAATCGAAGAAAAAAATTCAATTTTTTTTTGTTTATTTCTAAAATTATGGGGAAAAAATAAATTTTAAAAAAATAATTATTTAATTTTTTTTTTTTTTTAAATTGAAGCTTTGTCTAAATTTTTAAAGTGTGTTGATTGGTTTATTTTCCTCACAACAATTTAAAATATATACTTTTTAGAGTGACAGGTTTGCCTAGTTGTGTTGTTTATTTTATTGTTTATTAGTATATTCTATTGTGTGATATAATGTAGCTTCTGGTAAAATAATTATTTTTAAAAAATTGTCTCGAAAATGTTAATTTTTGAGTTAGTGGTAGTGCCTGTTACGTAAGTCTTATTTTTGGATGTATATCAATAAAATATTTAAACTTAAATAGGTAAAAAATGCAATTATTGTTGTTTTTTTTTAAATTTCATTGCTTTACTTTAAAAACTTGGTTATTTTGTGATTGACAGTGCAATAATTGAAAGCAGGGAACATTTTAACCAGTAAATATATATTTGTAATGAGCTATTTTAAAAATTAAATATTTCATGCTCAGTACTATTTTTTAATTTAAAATGTTTTTATCGTCATTTTAAATCAAATAGAGTCTCGAGAAGGATGGTAAATGAATTTTAGTTATGCAATTTAGTGATGCAATTTTAGTGATGTAATTTTTCCCAAAGGTAAAATATACTTTTTTAGTAAAAAAACTAATTTTTTTTTTTTAAAAAGAGATAATAAGACAATCATCAAAAAATTGTTTCCCAAAAAGCTTTGATCTTTTTTATGTAAATGATTGTATTTTTTTCAGAAATTTAGTGAATTGTTTTTGAACAGCAAAATATGTCAAAAGAATTTCGAAAAAACGTATAAATTTGAACGCTGAAATTCAACCCCCTTTATCTCTACAGGCTATTTTCAAAAACGTGATGTGAGATAAGCCACTAGGCTAAAGTCTGATATCAAAATAGTCATGTGACTCTAGAGGGTCATATTAAAAGCATCGTTTAATCTGCTTTATACATCCGGGTTGATAAAACAAAACTCTCACGTTGAAATAGTACATTTCTACTAAAATGGATGTAGCTTGTATGCAAGTTAAAACATTTCCCTCAAGGTCTGTATTTTATTAATGTAATTTTTATATAGAAGAAAATATACTGTTATATTTTATGTAAAATGGAATTAGGGTAAAATGAAATCCTTTCCATTCTCACCACCATTTTAACATCTTCTCAAGAATTATTTTTAATGTTATAGTGTTTTTTTTAATTCTTATTCTACCACTTGTTGTGAAACTGCAGTAAATAAAAATATAATATATTATAATGTCAGTATCGTTGAAACTCCAAAGCACCCAGTGGGCTTAATAGAGTTAGAATTCTTGTACAATGCACGCAGGATGACATTTTGTGACTTTTGTCTTAATCGCATTGGTGTATTTTCTACACTTTTTTTGTCAAACTGAAAATCGTTATTTCTATTTATTCTGTTTTACAACATTTTTATATCTTTTAGATGCAATCTTCGAATATGATTACAATGGCTTTGAAACAAACACTGCTAATGTGTCTTGCATTTGAGACTTGTTTGTCCACCTTAATGTTTGAAATTGGAGTATATCGACATTTTTTGGACACAAATGAACTTCCAACATATATTTCGTTCAATAAGTACAGATTATTCAGGTATGCAAATATTCGCTATATACACCTATAGAATATGTTATTACAAAAATATGTAGAAGATGCCATTCTGTTATTTTCATACAAAAATTGTGCTTGTTCTAAACAAAAAACAGAACTAATTGTAAATTGTGAAGAAGAGTAGAGTGTACTCAGCACTGACTAATCAGTGGAGACAAATATTTCAAATATTGCAATGGGAAATTATATTTTTCGATAAGAGAATCGAATAGAAATATGCCGCATATTTTTTTTCATCCCGCCAAAAGTCTTCTCTAAATTACACACTTTGGTGTTTTTTAAGGATGGTGCGCAAAGTGCGGGAAACTTATATCCCCAAATACAAGTATACAGTTATTTAGATCACGGCGTTATATTATTCTAGCAGATTCAATACAGTCGAAGAACAAAGTCACTCTACATCCCTCAGCCCCCTCCCACATTAGTGGCGACATGTTAGATATTTCCAACAATCTTTCTGATTAAAGCGCTAACCTCATTTTTTAAATGCCAATTTACTTGACAAAACACGCATGCAGGTAACTTACTTTATAAGAATCCCAGTAAGTGGTAACTTTTGGTAATCTTATTATATTAAGTTTATTTCTATTTGATAATACTTATATATAAATATACATATATTTATTTATTTATTTATGGACTTAATGGTCTAAGCATGTTTAAATTGAAGCGATATTTTATTAGTGTTTTTAGAATCCCTTTTAGAAATGAGAATTTGAATCTTTTGTAGGAATTTAACATAGATTTACACACAGTTTAGTGCACTTAGATGGAATTGTCTTTGTAGCGCTATTGAAAATAGCGTTATAGCCATAAATACATACATACATGACTAGAGAGCGAATTTTTATTTGTGATATACTTTACATACAAATTACAATAAGTAAAACTGATTATTTATTTATTTATGATATTATATATATTTTTTATACAGATTTCAGGAGTGCCTTTGCAGCAATTCAACCAAAAATTGTATAGCTTACCTAAGTTGCTTAAATGAAAAGGAAACGTGTTATGTTACATATATTTCAAATACAACTCAAGAAGACGTATTTAATTTACATAATATTTTTATCTGTTTTCTCGACGTTTACCTTAGAAAAGTGCTTTGCGAAAGACATTTAAATCAATCAAATGACAATTACACCGCACTGTTCCATATTAATAATCCATCTGTTTGCCAGTTGAACTGTGCTGAAATAATTTGGAGGTATAATCAAAATGCGGATATACTCTATAATCCTGAAGGTACTATTAAATATGGTAATGCGTCGCCTACCTGTACACCTTTGTTATCTACTGTTACTTCTTCATCGACCACAACACAGACGACAAGAAATACTACATTTTTCCCAAAACAGAGTACTACAACTTCTACTGCCAAAGTAACAACTCCGTTCACTTTAATTAAACATCGAACTTCGGTAAGTTCCACTAGCATAAAAGATTTGTCCACCCTTGAACTTAAAACTGATATGTTTAATGGTGGCAATGGTGATTCAGATGATAAATTTCCAATCATTTTTGGTGTTACCATAAGTTTATTCGTTCTACTTGCTTTCGGAGTCGGACTTTTCCTTCTTAGGAGATGGCAACACAAACATGACGCGCATACCCGACGTATGTCTCAAAAGCAATGCGTAACAGATTCAGCTGAGCTAGACTCCAATAATATCATGAAAAGGGAAATATCATCTTATTGTAATATAAACTCTGAAAACCAGGGATACACAAATGTCGTTAAAGAGGTATATCAAACGGTTAACACCAATATAATGGACGAATACACCGTTGTCACCTATTCGAATGGCGAGTTTTATCAAACGGACTCCGTGCAACCTGGGCTTCATAGTCCAGGTCCTCAACAATCAAATTCCAATGTGTATTTAAATAGTCATCAGGCAAAAGACAAAAGCGCAAGCGGCCAAACAATGATAAATAGCAACAGTGTCGTTGCAGATCCCGAGTATTCATCAATTGACCAAAACCAGAGAGAAACCACGCATTCAAATAATGAGCCTCTATTCGTTGATAGACCTCAATCAGAGCAGATGGAAACTTACATGAACATATCCAAGAGGAAAAATCCATTCCTTGGTGAAAATGACTCTATTATAAACGACTCTCATCCAGTTTACTACGAGCTCGACATTACTAAAAATAATCCCGAATGTGAAAAACAAGAGATTGGAATGATTGGTGGTACCACAGATGCAGCAACAGGAACACACAAGGTTTACTCTAAACTTGGGGATCAAAGCAGAAATTGTAACAACCCGTACAACTCCCTGTCTGGTACAGGTGATTCTGTCACAGCGGCACATCTTAATGTTCCTGCTTTCGTGGAAGAGACAAATTTATCATCGGAATATTCTTTGGCTTCATCTATTGATGCATAATAAATATATATAATATGATTTTTTAATAAGTATCCACCCGTCTCCAAAAGTTGATGGTGTAATCACGCAAAGCTAGGAATCCTGAGAGTGCGAGGTGCAGTGTGTAGATTCAACTGTTGGACCCAATAGAATGTCAAACTGACGGTACAGCCTAAGACCAGCTCCAGTCTTCATTTCAAGACATTGCACCACACAGTCTCCCAGTCTCCCAACAATACGTCTCCATCACGGTGTTGACCAACAACGGGCGTGTCACACTCAAAATGATTATATGGTAACGCTTATGAAGAGATTACCGCACATTATAATAATTGTCAGGTAATTAAAAAAAAGTTTTTCACATAAATCCTTTGTATGCATTTTTGTTTGCATTTATGTAATTTAGCACGTGATTTTTCAATTTTGAGGAAGCGATTATGTAAATGATTAAACTTCTGGCGAAAGCAAGTTTCACATTTCCTTTATTTTTCCCTTTCAAATATATATATATTATTTTTACTGCATACCTAGTTGTGTCACATATACAAAGAACGTAGCAATAGCTACGTAATGGATGAAAATACGCAACCATTGAAAAATCATACTTCATTCATCTTGCAACTTACCCGTTGACAAATATGATAATGTATGTGATTTTGAATAATTAGTATATTAAATAAACATAAATAAAAGAACTTGTTCTAATATTTTATTGTGTTCGTTGACCTAAGAACAGGAATGGATAAATATGAATTTTTAATTCTTTTTGATGAATGCAAAATGTGTAAATGTTGCACAATAAATTTTAATGGATCTAATTGACCTTAAACCCCATTTTGAACTCACACACATGAGCAAAAAATAAAATAATTTTAAACGAGTTGGGAAACACATTTTAAAAAAATCTTAACATAGTTATGTTGTAATCAATGTACATCTATACTCCTACATATGTTCAGTTGACAAATTTGCTAGTATGCAGCACCACGCTTGCATGTTGTATTTCTTACGTCTAAGAGTTATGCATATATTGCTAATGACATCCAACTTCATCCCCACCCTCCCAAAAAAAAACACTCCCCCCCCCCCAAAAAAAAAAATATCATCTAATACCTCAAGGACTTACTTTCACGAAACATGCTAATGACATCCAACTTCAACCCCACCCTCCCAAAAAAAAACACCCCCCCCCCCCAAAAAAAAAAATATCATCTAATACCTCAAGGACTTACTTTCACGAAACTAACCAGTTGGCTGGTTGTGAGTTTCACACTTGTCGGGGGAAAATTAATCAATAATTAATAGTAAAACTTTGGTGAAATAACAGAAAAATAAAATGAAATTTAGCTAAGGAGCATACAATGTTGCAATTTGGCCATTTAAAATTTTTTTTTTTTTACAATTATATGATTATGACCTAAGTATTTCCCAATATACTGATGTCACTTGATATTGTACCAAAACTAAACAAATCGTAAGACCAACGCAACTTAAAGATTACTAATATAAATTTAGAAATTACATAACGCAGAAAAGTGTGTTCATGTCATGAATGTATTATCTGTATTTTTTTTTATTGAAGTTCGCCAATTTTTTATTCTTATTCCTCCACAAACACTAATTAAAACCTGAGACGCTCTTTAATAATTTGTTTGTACTTTGTAAAGAAAAACTGCTACAAATTTACAAAATATCTTAATCTAGTTGGTTATACAAGACAAGTTATTAACCCAATTCAATTATTTCTAGACTCTGGTGTATACATTTGAAAACTTTAGAATGAATCTAATTCAAATCACGAGATCGATAAACATCGACGTTAAGCGGGTTAAAATACACCTAAGTAAAACCTAAAGTAAAAACAACGTAGTCACCTCTAATGTCAACGTAAACACGTGGTACCTTATCTACTATAAAAAGAAATGTCAAAAATACGGTACAGTATGGGCCAAGGGCCAGGACTTATCTGAGAACTCCTCAGGTAACCCAGCATTTCCTAATCTCAAGCCTACACTTTAAACATCCGGGTTGGCTAAAACAAATAAAAAAAATATGGCAGTCACGTTCCCACAGTTCGTGCCTCATTTCCAGTGATACAATCTCAAACATTGGCTAATGACTTTATCTTGATCGTTTATTTTCTGTAAGTCTTAAGACCTGTTTATTGTATTGAGGTAAATTTAAATAAAATGAGACAATATTTTTTTAAAGTAGTGACATGCAGTAGAAGATGTAGAAATATTTAAAGAGCATTACTAAGTTTTTACTTTTTACATAAACTGGAGATCTCGTTAAAATAAATATAAATATTCACTAGCTTATAAGCCGCCAAACAATGGCACTCAGAGAACTTCCCATTTTCTTAAGTTACTTTGCCTAATGATTTCTCTGGGACACGCCAATAACTGAGTGAGTTCAGTTTAAGTATGGCACTGGGCGTCACAATGCATTCCACAAAACCTTAAAAAATATTCCCCTCCGTTAAAAAAAAGTAAACTAAAAATATTGAATTCAAATATACTCTAAAATACACAACTTGACTTTTATGTAATAAAACATTTTCTGGGTATCAGGCTCCGCAGACCACTCCACCGATCAAGATTCATCGGCGCCCTCAATTTCCGCCCTACTTCCAGATAAAAATGCTCCTTGACTTCGGGATCGATAGATACACTGACTAGTGGTGTAGCTAATATTAGTGCCACCATGGGCGGGAAAATATTTTTGCCCTCCTCTCTTTCACGATACAAACTCTGCAGTTGTTCGAAAATGCAACACCTGCATGTATATAAAAGTGACACCTCACTGGACCACCCCATCAACCTTATTTCGATTCCACTAGCAGGTGCGTATCTACAGTGTTTGGGGTAAGGGGACAAGTTTCTTTTTTTTTTACTCGCCCCTAAAAGCTGAAAGTGATTATTTATTTTTAACCATTAAAATCCATTAAAGCCCATTTTGCCCCCTCCCAGCTAGCCTGGTGCCTCTGAAATATGCCCTACCTGCCAACCCATTAGTTACGCCTCTGGCCAATGGCAAATGACACAGCCCCCCCCCCACACAAAAAAAAAATTAAAAAATTACTGCCAACCCATTAGTTACGCCTCTGGCCAATGGCAAATGAACCACCCCCCCCCCCCCACACAAAAAAAAAATTAAAAAATTTGAAATGTCCCCGAGGGAAGATGTCTGAAAGAAACACTGATTCAAACATACAAATTCAAACTGCGTTAGTCATTATGTAGTATGCAGGTGCGTATTAAATCAAAAAGGAAATTTTAAATCATGAAATCTTCGTTTTACAATCTTTAGGAAACGAATTCCAATCCATTTGATTTTAATATGCATATCAATGAATAATAAAATCCAGACAAATTCCAGCCTTTCGACAAATAGTCCGTCACAATATTGTTCTTATATGTTTTGCCAAAATCCAAAATTACAAAACTGTTAAAATAATCCGGGTTATTGTTATAACCCTACATAAGAGCTACCTAAACTTAAATTAACAATTATTTTTAGAGCATGTGTGTTTACAATTTCTTAAGAACAATGGCAAACTTTCCGAGAAATTTGAGAATTGGCTTAAGTTAAAACATGTGATGTCACGTAAAGTAAAATGCAATTTAAAAAAAAAAAAATGTCCAATACATTAATACTAGGCAATACACATACTATTTTATTAATCTCTAGAATAAATGATCCGGTGTTATCGGATAAAAATGGCTGGTCCTTTGCTATAATTTCCACCTGCTATTGCAAAAACTCATCATCATTCCTAATTTTAAAAAAGAAGTATCTATTTAATGATATTTACGTTTCTAACATCATTATGTTTTGAGACGTATGTTTCTGCTATAAATTATACGCCTATCCTACTCCCTTCACGCCCCTAAATTACCTTTTTACCATCTAAACACGATCTTAAATTACCCAATCTAAATTATCCCTAAACATATCATTTTTGTCACTAAAGAAGTTAATTGAGGGACGATTTCTAAGCTAGAGAAATACTTAAGATTTACCCGTTTTCATACCCTTGAATTACCACTTTTTTTCTCTAAGACTTGTTAAAAAACATAATCTTAAATTTACAACAAAAACTTTATACATGATATAAAAGTAATTTATATAAAAGAAATTTGATACATTGAAATGAAAATTTCAAACACACTCTTGCTTTGTTTTTTTTAAAAATAATATTAGAAAATCGTGAAAAAAATTTTTTTATCTATAAAAGAATCTCGAAACCGATTTTCATGTCTTTAATAACAGACATGAGTGTATTAAAAATATGTTAGTTAATCTCATAATAATACACAACAACTTTACTGTTCACAAAGTAAAAAAACAATATTTTAATTATTTTGAAATTTTTTTTAACCCATCTCCATTTTTCAAAATTTAAATTTTCTAGTGTGTAAAATGATCGGGTTTTGATTTATTCATTGGTATACTTATATACATGTTCTCACTTCTTGTTAACGCCATTGATTTTCTTAATTTGTAAACATAGTTTATTTGCAAATAAAGTATGTAACATCTCTTTTTTCACAAATGTAATACCTTAGGAATTAAATATATTGTCATCCACTTAAAAATGTACACATCCTATGTCCTACCTCCGATATGTATGTACAAAAGCTGGTTAATTATTTATAAAATCCATTCCTTGATTTGGAGACGTATTTTTTGTTGTCTCGGGCAAAATGACCAACACCCCCTCCCCACAATTTAAATAAAATTAATAAAAACTTTCATTGGATTTTAGTCCCTTCCATACCCAAACTAACATATTTTGCACTTCATGTGGTTTGTTCTTATTTGGATGAGTGATAAGTGCATTATTGAATGTTATTTGGAAATGTAGTTTAACTGCATTGATTGAATTAAATGGCATTTTCGAATTAAAAGTATATATAAAGTTTAATTGTTTTACTACTTTATAGCTTTCATAAAAGTTTTTTTTAGAAAGAATAAAAAGTAAAAACGTATTAAATTTTAAAAATACATATAGCTAAAGTTGTATTTAATTTTAGACAAAAAATAGCAATTTAATAGACAAATTATTATTTTTTTTTTAATCTTACTTTTAAAAAGGGGAAAATATATTTTCAGTTTTGTTACGCACGGTTGTAAAATCAAAGAAACTTGGAGCTGTGGCTAAAATAGGCAATCGTGCGATAACGTCATTTGCGTAATTATTTAGATCAAATAAATTTTATTTTTATTTCGCATTAAAAGAACGACGCACTAAAATATTCACTAAGATTATTTATTGATTTATTTAGGCATTTTTATCTAGAGCTTACCTTAAAGCTCTAAGCGCTTTACAATTATTAAAAACATGTAAACTAACTAAAATAAAAATGAGACATTAGGATAGTAACTACTATACTATAGAAACAATTAAAATGGCTATAAAACGAGGACACTTTGGCACGTTTTGGCCTATATTACAGGATTAACCCGAGACAGAAAATGAGGCAGGGCAAGGAGGGTGCATCACAGGTCATAGGCGGACCTAAACAGGTGGGTTTTAAGGGACTTTTTAAAAGTGGACGAGGTTTCACAATGACGGATATGGAAGGGGAGCTGGTTCCAGAACGTGGGCCCATGGAAGTAGAAGGAGCGTTCACCGATGGTCTTAGTTTTGGTTCTTGGGATTGAGAGGGTTCTATTGTCAATGGAAGAGCGTAGTTGTCTTGTGGGGATGTAAGGAAGATTAACAGATGTTTGGATTTTACCTATACATGTGATTTAAATGCAATTCTTAAATCATAATATTTTAATTAATAATATTTTTTCATAACCTTTAAATTCGGATAAAATGCTTAAAATAGTTCCTTATAGGATACTTTAAATATATTTGTAATTTATAATAATAATACTTAAACCTTTACTAAAATAGAAGCGGATTCAAAATACGTTTGGCACATTAAATTTATTCGATTTCCGTAAAATAACAGATTGTCTTTAGGAATCCGAACGTACTTAAATCGTTTCGCTTCTTTGGCGTTAAGTCACTATAACTCATTCTTATACATATTCTTCAATATCCAAAACGTCTGCATATTATCTTATCAGTGGACCATGCTTTTAAACTTCCGGGTCGTCTAGTAGAAACAGTGTTATGTGTAGCTTTATAGAGGCAGGTAACAGCGCCCTCAATGTGCGTCTTATGTTCTCCAAATTATCTTTAGTTTTGCATTATAAATAGTTAAGAGATGGTTTGTTTGTGCTTGTTTTTTTTAAAATTAATAATATATATATATATATATATATATTGGACACAATGATCCTGTTACAAATACACTTAATGTTTAAAAAAGTTACTGTGAAAATTGATGAACGTGATTTTAAATTTGTTAAAAGATTTATTCAGCTCCAACGGTTATTTTGTTTGTACGCATTGTGTATAAAACAGAAATGACCTAAATAATTATTCATCGTCCTCTAATTCTCTTTCTGAAGCTATCTCCATTCTTTATGAATTTTATTCATTAAAATTGTCAAATTCTTTTGTCAATATTGAATGAAGCTGCAATGCGATAACATCCCATCTCCTAAAGTAACTTTTAACAGAAAATTTGTTCTGTCAAAGCACTTTATATAGAATCCCAATCGGTGCCAAGTTGTAAGGAACTTTTATTTTACACGCATATTGAACATTGCGTTAAATCCATACATCCATACATTGAGAGCTATTATTTCTGAATAAATAATCTTCTGAACATGAACAACCCAACAGTAGCGTAGGCAGTCTCCACGCACCCCTTGTGTCAACTTTTGCAAAACTGTCGTTTTTCAATAATAACATCATTTTTCAAATAGTTATGAGCAATCCAAAATGTACTTTGTATTTTCACAAACCATTCAAATAACATAATTATGTACATCATAGGGCTATTGGCAAATGTTATATGAATAATCATAAATATTTGTTAAAATAAATTAGATAATTTTATGTTTACTTTATACTATATATTTTACAAAGCATCTCAGTTGAAATTTAGAGTTATTCAATTGCGTAGGCTTTAACGTGTGACATTACCACTGAATTTAAGCAGCATAGACTTCGTAAAAGAAATATACTCCATGAAGAAATGTAGAATATGATAGAAATCCTTATGTCTGTAATTAATTCATTGTTGAAACCTACACAATGTCCCTATACTCTTGCATAAATATCACAACTGAAAATGCACATTAGGAAATGGCGTCGGGGAACCGTCGCGCTCCTATCAAGCGATGAGACAAGGGCCGTACCACACTATTTAATGTGTATTGTGAGACAAAAAAAAAGCGATGTTGAAGAGGGCAATCGATTCCATTTTCATGAGACAAAAAATGGTATTGCTCAGGTCAATGTATTTCATTTTAATGAGATAAAGCAAAGAACACCATCATCATCATCTATGGCACTACATCTATTGAGATCTCTGACCTGCATCACCACATACTTCCATTCGAAACGATATAGACTATTTATTTTTTTTTTCTCAACGCACAGATCCCTAGCCAATCAGGCTCTGAATCATCAAGCCAACTATGTCTTGATCTACTTATGAGCTTTCTTGCCATTGGTTTTTGTCTGTTTACCACTTCCTTTTATATAAGCTGGCAACTTCACGAGGTGTCCTTTCAGCGCAGACAGATTTTTTTTTATTGCAGTTTCTTTGAATGAGTCCTTGTACTACAGTTATATTTCTGTATTTGGTCTGAATTATACATCCATCATAGGTCTGTAGAGGCCTGGATACTCTTCTGGGAATTTTATTTTCCAAAACAATGGAATCTTTTATGGCACAATCAAATATAGTTTGAAATTAAATTAGGAGCTTTATAAACGTATTACTGGCACCAATAAAATATTTAAAACATCATTAGTGGGCATATGGAAACTTTCATAGGTTAGTTTTACGAATGACACTTAAATAGTTGTTAAACAGCCGAGTAAATAGACTCGTCAGTCTACCAAACAAACTGTTCTTGAAGCAGATGATCCGCAAATTTCAAATTAATTTGGGGCCGAAAACAGATCTGAAATTTAAAGTATCAAGGCGTAGGAAGTAGGCTAACGAAGATTAATAGAGCAAGAAAAGTCTGGACTTAGATAATAAAAATATTAAGTTGAAATTATTTCTAAGCGAATACGAGTTTAAAGCAGGGACGTCATTTGGGTAGGGCAGGATGGGGTATTTACTCTCCCCACCTGAATGTGCAGGCTCTATTTAAATTGCTATGTACTGTGACGCCTCCAGTAATAAACAACTGAACACGTTCGAGTTTTGCCTCCTGCCCACTTTTTCTTTTTGAAAAAAACCTGAAATAACGCCCCTGGTTTGAAAGTAACTTTTCAGAATTTGAAAAATGTGATCTAATTATTTATATCTTTCTTTATCTTCTATTTTTACCCCAAAAAGTATTATAGATGGAATAAACGACAATGAAGCTAATTGTACTGCAGCTGGTAATGCTAACGTGTTTAGCATCTTGGACCTGTGGAAGTTACTTCAATTTATATATATGAACTGATTCTAACATATTATATTACATCAGCCTTTATAATCAACAAATATTAAGGTATGAAAACATATTCTTTATAATATTATTATTGATGTGTATCTTATAAACTTCTTTATAACAAATATTTAAAAAAACTGAGTTATTAGAGTATTTAATACAGAAAATTCACGACTTACTATTGCAGTAAATAAACGTATTCTTTATTTAGTATTTTTATAATGTAAAAATAGAACAATAAAATTTGTTTTTAAAAAATGATTTATAAACAGATAACTATTAAAAGAAATCGTCCAGTTCAATAGCATTTGTAAATGCTATATATTCATAATTAGTTGAGAAGATTTTTTAAAATTAGTCTACTGTACATTTTGACTATAATATCTTAAGCAGACAGCCAGATGCTTAATTTACCTTTATAACCAATAATAATTCTCGCATGTAATTATAATGAGCTCAATAAAAAAATGAACTAAAAAAAACTCCAGATTTACACAACAACATTAATTGTCCTTTACAACGAAGTTATGGATACGAGTAATCACCTAAGGCAAGGGTCCTAAATCTATTTTCATTGTGAAACCATTTTTATTACCAAAATCTGCTTAGAAAACATTTTAAAGACGCAGGCAAGGGAGGATTGTATCTCTCTCTCTCCCTCTCCCTCTCTCTCTCTCTCTCTCTCTCTCTCTCTCTCTCTCTCTCTATAATATATATATATATATATATATATATATATATATAATATAAATATATATAGATAAGTGATATTTTGTTTGTGGTTTTGTTCCACAAAGGCTCTTGACCAAACTTGGCACATATGTCCATCATTATCTGGAAGGAACTCTTAAGGGGTTATTAACTTTTTAAAACATTCTGTTTGGGGCTGAGGGCCCTGAATTCGTTTTTTCCCCTTATATGAGCTATATAAAAATAATTAGAAACAAATACTCCTACATGAGTAGATGGATCTTGACCAAACTTAGTACACATGCACTTGATTACCCATACTAAAAAGCAGAAGGGTACTGAACTCATAATAACCATCCCTCTGGGGCCAGGGGCCCGTTCAATTTTTCTTATATGGGCTATATAAATATCAGTAGGCTTAATATCCTACATGAATAGATGGATCTTGACCAAACTTATTAAACGTACACTTAATTATCCATATTTAAATACCGAAGGGCACTGAACTCATAATATCAATCACTCTGGGGCCGGGGGCCCCGTTTCATTTTTTCTTTTATAAGCTATATAAATATCAATAGGATTAAACAACATTATAGGTTCTTTGTTCATTACGCCTCTTAGTCCGTAGTGAAATATCGGTGGATTTAAAACTAAGAATATCCAATCTAGAATTTTCCAGAAAGTTCCATAATTTTAACAAGCTATATCTAAGGCATTTTTAAGTAGATTTTTGTGGGACAAATTTTAAATTTTAACGTTATTATTTATCCGTCTTATTTTATATGGCCCCCCTATCTCAGGCATAACTATATCGGTACAGTTATGGACTGGGCCCCTGGGAACCTCGATTAACTTAAAAGAAAAAGGATTATAATTATGGCATTTGTTGAAGATTTTTATCGTATTTGAATAATAATTAGAAAAGCAGTTTTTACACATGTTTCGAGCAGGTTATGAAATTTAATCCTGAACATTCCAGAAAGTTCTAAATTGTTCCAAGAGGATATTGAGTCGGATCTAAGGGAATATTGAAATGTTAGTTAGTTTTATTCATTATTCTATACGGTCCCGAAGTTTACCGTTTTCTAAGTACCACTAAGTAATTTTTCGGGATAGAAACAAAAGCGGTCAGGATCCCATTATAATCTTTATCACAATGGGATCGGGATCCCACTAGAAAATGGGATCCCACCGGGATCAGGATCCCAACTTTGAATATATCCACCGGGATTGGGATCACACGGGGAAATGGGACGGTGCCGGGATCAGTGTCACAATGGGTTTGGGGTCCCACGAGGATGGGGTCCTAATGCAATCCCGGCCCACGTCGGGTATATCGGCTAGTGTATATATACGTACACATCTATTTATATATTTAAATTGAAGTCAAGGCGTCATGTTTTTATTTTCCATATTTATCCTATCCGATGTACTCAAGGTGTATAAATTAATATATAGAGTACAGGCTAAAATTACCCAGTAACTCTCGCTGTTAAATGCTTAGAGGCAGTGTTAGGTTCCCATTTCGTTATGTTATCTAGGCGTTCTCTAAAAGGGTCACCACCTTATACAAGGCCTATAATATCTAAACAGTATATTTCAATCACACTTTGCCAGTTACCGGGTCATAAACAAGGCTCTAGATATTTTACTTGTTAGCACTCTATAAACCCTCTTCTTGTTTGCCTTAACATATTTTATACTATTTATTATTTGTTGGTTTATTGTTAAAATCACAAATTTTTTAAATCAAAGAATAAAAAATGTCAAAGTGAAATTTAAGTGAACAAATTATATAAATGTCATTATTTATTGTTGATATTAATATGCATTTTATTTTAGGTTCAAGGAATGCCTTTTCAACAAATCAGCAATAAAATGCAAAGTTCACCTAAGTTGTACGGGAGAGATGTGTGAAGCTACACATATTTCAAACACAACTGAAAACGACGTAGCCAATTTCAAAAACCGATATAATTGTATACTGGATGTTGTACGTCGGCATGTATTCTGCGAAAGAAGCTTAACGCAGTCAAACAGATATAATATTACACGCTTCCATATAAATAGCCTGATAATGTGTCAGTTACAATGTGTAGAGATAAGCTGGTACTACAGACAATTTGCCGAGATATATTCTTATCCTCCAATATTTGTTAGAGGAAATGTGCCCCGGTCCTGTTATCCTCCATCAACTACAGCCAAAACTACTAAATCGACCACAAAACAGACGACCACTTCTACTCCAAAAATAACCTCTACTTTCACTACCATAAAACAGCTAACTTCGATAAGTGCTTCCACGACAAATGATTCCTTAACTACTGAACTTAAAAGTGATATGTTGAATGGTGGTAATGGTGATTCAGATGATAAGGTGGCAATCATTCTTGGTGTTACCATAAGTTTATTCGCTCTACTTGCTATTGGCATAGGACTTTTCCTTCTGAGGAGATGGCGGCACAAACATACACGACGAAAATCTCAAAAAGCGCCAATAGCAGTTCCGCTTGAAAGTAAGTCCGATAATGTCATGGACAATGAAAGTCCATCTTATTCTAATATAAACTCTGATGATCAAAGCCACATTATGGACGACTAGTATGCTAATAAACCGGTTAATAGTGAAATCGTGGACGAGTACACTGTTGTGAACTATTCGAATGGCGAGTTTTATCATACAAATTCCGAGGCACCTGTGCTTTACAGTCCAGGTTTTCCAAAATCAGGTTGTGGTGTGTATTTAAATAGTGATCAGGTTCAACAGATTGGTGGAAAGAGCAACTACTTAATAAACAGCAGCGCTGTGGTCACAGATTATAAACATTCAGTAATCCATAACAACCCAAAAGAAAACCCTTATTCAAATTTTGAGCCTATCTGCGTAGATATTTCACCATCAGAGCCGAAAGAACATTATTTGGACGTGTCTAAGATTCCAAATCCTTTCGTGGGTGGAAACCGCTCAGCATTTATGAAGGAGCCTCATCCAATTTACTATGAGCTCGATACCACTAAAAATAATCCCGATTCAGAAAAGCAAGCGATTGGGAACATTGGTGGAGCTCCAGGTACAGCAATCCTAAAGAACGTTTACTCTAAACTTGGGGATCAAAGTAGACATTTTAACAACCCGTACAATTATCTGTCTGGTACAGGTGATTCTGTCACAGCGTCAAATCTTGATGTGTCTGCTGTCATTGAACAGTCAAATTTATCATTGGAATATTCTTTCGCATCATCTATTATCTAGTAATAACTGTAGACAATGATCTTATGGCATTTTGTCCTTTTCAAAGGACAATGATTTGATGACGCTTTATATTGCTCTAAAATAGAATGATATGAGATTATATTAAAATATGCTAAAATCATGTAGTAACAATTAACATTATATAACTTTTTAAAAATTGATGGTGGAATAACGTTAAGCTAGGAAGCCTGGGCAATCAGCAGTATGTAGATTCAGGTGTAGGACACAATAGGATGTCAAACTACCGATATAGCCTAAGACCAGCTTCAGTCCTCATTTCAAGACATTAAACCACAAAGCATCCCATTTGCCCACTAATAAAACTTTATCCCAGTGTTGCCCAACAAAGGGCATTTCACACTCAAACTGGTTATTTGGTACTGCTTATGAATAAATTGCACAATTTATAATAAGTGAGAGATTTTTAAAATATAGTATTATATTTACCGGCCAGTGGCGTAGAGAAGGGGTTGCAGGGGTGCGAACCGCACCGGGTAACACAATTTTAGAGGTGACACCCGATTTAAAAATTGCATATTTACAGGACACACTGAGCACACACTGTAACAAATTAAGTATTTAAGAGCACCTATGTCGCTTTGAACGTGGAAAGCATTGGAAGCGGAACTTAGGATACACAAAACAATTCATGGCGAAAGTATTGCCGTGATTGACAGGGAGAAGAAAAAGTGGAGGGATATCCTTCACAGGTTGCTGGATACCACATTGTTTCTTGCAAGCAAAATCTGGCATTTCTTGGCCACAGTGAAGACGAATCTTTTCTGAAAATTTTGAAATGGTTGAGATGCTATTTAAATATGACCCAGTGCTAAAAGAGCACCAAATGAGACTAAAGTGGAGTACATCTCAGAAAAAGCATCCGCATCTTGCCTTTCACCAGAAATTTGAAATGAATTTATAAATGTCTTTGCAAAACATGTGAAGGAGATTCTTGTCATGGATAATAGGGTTGTGAGGTATTTTGGAATTATGTTCGAAAGCACACCTGTTATATTACACAGAGACCAGATGTCTGAAGTATTCAGATTTGTGAAAATCCATAATTGAAAAGTTGAAGTGAGAGAAATGTTTCTTGGATTTTTCTCGTTAAAAGGAAAAAAAGCTGAGGATTTCAGTTCTGAAATTTTTACAAAACTAAAACGTGATGGACTAGACATAATGATGTTCAGAGCGCAAGGTTACGATAATGCTACACTTTCTGTGAGCCATGGAGGTTTTGAGGATATTCTGAAAAGAAATAGTAAATAAGAAAACATTTTTTATTGGATGTGTGGGCCATTTACTTAACTTGTGGGGTCAACACTCTTTTGCAGAAAATGCTTCATGTATTACAGTTTTCGGTGCTCTTGAAAGAATATTTTACTTCTTTGCTGCATCAACTCATTGATGGAATAGAACACACTGAATTGTCATTGAAAAGAACTATGCTGCTGTTGAAACAGTGAAAGATGAGTTTGATGAATGTTTGCGTGGTTGTGATTAAAGCTCTGTGTAATCCTCTTGAAAATTTGTATACAAGAGGTACAGCACAAGGTCGTTTATATGCGGTCTGTGATTTCACGCTTATCTGCTACCTTTACATTTGGGCTGTTCTACTTAAGGAAGTTAATCTTACACAGCAGTATCTGCAGACTAAAGGTTTTACTCTTGACGAAATGGTGACAAACCAAGAGGTCTTAAGATTGTTTCTGCACGAGAAGCGCCGTCACTTGGTGGAGCATGCTATTGAAAAGTCATTTTTAAAATCAGACCAATATAGAATTTTGAAGAGCAAAGATTAATGTTGAAGAAGAGAATAGCAGGAGACAAATTGATAGATGCTGGACTCTTTCTGCGAGAAGAAAACAGTAGGGAGATGCTGAAGTGTTTTGACAGCTTTCATTCTGAATCCCATCAGCGATCAAGGAAGCAGCAGATATGTATGGGACTGTTTAACCCAGAGTCTAGTACCAGCAAGGGGAGAAGAGTTTTTGGTGTCCGTTACAAAATTAACTATCTTATTTCTATAATAAGTTATCAGAAGATGAACTTTTAAAAGAAATACCGAGGCTTTGAAGATATCTAAAGGCAGCTGATATTGAATTTCGCAAATTCATGGACTCTTCAGTATTTGATGTTTTGAAATTCAGCCTTTTTGTTAATACTATTTCCCCAAAACTGTGATTAAATGCTGGGCCCTCTTCACTAATTTGTTTGCACTTTGTAAAGAAAATTGCTCAAAATGTAACAATATGTCATTGCTTCGATTATACAAAACAAGTTATTAATCTAATTCAATTATTTCTTGATTATAACGAATATATTTGAAAAATTTAGACTGGACCTAATTAAAACCATGAGATCAATAATTATTGAAGTTAAAATTGTTAAATTAAACATCGAAAAAAAAGGGCCAGAGCTTTTCTGAGAACTCCACAGTTAACCCAGTATTTCCTAATCTCAAGCCCACACTTTAAACATTTGGGTTGGCTCTGACAAATAAGAAAAAACCCATCTCAGTCCCGTTCTCACAGTTCGCGCCTCATTCCCCATGATACAATCTCAAAGATTGGTTGGTGACTTTAATTGGATCGAAAGTTTTCTGTCCGTTTTAAGACATGTTAATCTTTTTGAAGTTAATTAAATAAAATGAGACAATATTATTGATGGTAATGACAATCAGTAGAAGATGTAGATATATTTAAAGAGTATTAATAAGTCTTTACTGCTGAAATAAGCCACCAAACAGTGGCAGTCGCATTCAGAGAACTTCCCATTTTCTAAAGTTACTTAACAAAACATGAATCTAATAACGTACTTTATAAATATCCAAGTTATTGCTACCCCAACAAGTACGCTACCGCCTCTGAACTATATTCATATTCAAATGTCCAATGCCCTTTTAAACCGCAGATTTATATAACCATAATTAAATTTAGACTTTTTCCGTAAAACAAAAACAAATTTACGCACCAAATCTCTTGCGGTGGTTAAGAACCTCATTTAGCGCAGCTATCGGGAATTTTAGTGTACGAGCTATTGAACATTAGCTTAAGTGACAGACATTTTTCATTATCGTCCTTGGACCTTTGGGGCGCCACAGACGACATGAAAACTATCGCCAATTCCTCTCTGTTTTCTGCACTTCGCAAAGCATCGCTTTCTTTTAGTCCCTTCCACTCTTTGATGTTATCTTCTCATATCTTTTTTCTGTCTTCCTCTTCTTCTCCCTTCTGTCGTTGTGCCCTGCATTATTTCTTTTTCAAGCCCTTGTTTTCTTGTCACATAGATAATTATATAAGTTGAAGCGATTTAAATTGAGACTTTCATTATCTTGTCAATGAGAATCGTAGCAAAAATTAAACTCAGAATTACTGCTAGTAAATTAAGGGGAAAATACCTAAACCGCTACAGGAATACCTCTAGTGTTGGCAGCATTCTAGAAACACTAGGCTGGTCACCATTGGAGAAACGACGACGACAATCCAGGCTCTCCATGATGTACAAGATAAATAATGGGCTGTCCACTGTTCCAGTATTAAACAAGAACTCGTCCCTCTCCCCCATAGACAGCGACGAGGCCATGACAGGCAATTCAGGCTCATACCAGCAAGAAGCCAGTATAGGAGCTGCTCATTCCTGCCCAAGACAATCAGGGACTGGAACCATCTTTCAAAAGGAACAGTTGAGACGACAACAATAGACACATTTGTGTCTATTGCCTCAAGCCTTCAAACCCCTAGTGCATAATTTCCTCATCACCACCATTAACAGAAACATTGCAAATCCCATCTACATGCATAGGAGCCAAAATGATCAATAAATTGATCGTGGGCCCTTAAGATATAGAAGAAGAAGAACATTATTACATTAGACTCTAGTTAAAATGACTTAACGGAGTTTTTTTAGAATCTAGTGCCGTGACACCTTAAAATTTTCCAAGTTGTGGCGACCCACAACCAGAATAATAAATAGAAATTGATAAACAGGTCGATAAAAAGTTGACACACAGAAATTTTGAACAGGGATGAAAGGTAAGCATCAACAAGTGCACCGGAGGGTGAAGGGTGAAGGAGTCTATAGTTAAGTCTATCTAACTCAATCCAAAGAAATTTTTTAATCGATTCACACTCCTGAATATAGTTTTGAGTGGAAGCTGCAAATTTTTAAGTTGGTGCAGCAAAGAAAAAAATAATTTGAAGCTAACAACTCAAAGAAGTTATTATCTTAAATTAAAATTCTTTTTTTTTTAAATAATAAATCAAAATCATATATAAAGTAATTAATCAAAACAATTAAATAAATCTGTAAAAAATATACATATATTAAATTAGCTGCTCAAATCCATCATATGAAAGCATATACATATGTAGCAGTAGTTTATACAGAGTGTAGTGACAATAAGAAATTGGTCAGTTCCTTCAAAATAGTGTTACATTTTAAATGAAAATTGGTAAAAGAAGGAAATAAATGCACACTTAACACACAACCCCACCCCACCCCCTTTTTTTTTTAATTTCTGAATTTCTTAACCTTATATTATCACTGCGTGACCCAATGGGTTAAAATGAACTGCCTTTACCCATAAACATAGCAAAAATCAAACATGGAGCGGAGCTACAGTATATTTCGTTAGAGCTTCTGGTAGGTGGTTCGTAGCCGTTTTCATTTTTCTGATATTAAAGAAAATGTACTCGTATCTTTTAAAATAAATATGTATTTCAAAATCATGGCGATGCCATCTTAGCCTTTTTTTACTTCCCATGGCCTCACTTACTTAATGCGTGTTGGGCAGCGTTTCTGTTATTGAATTCTATGTCACTCAGCATGTGAAATGCTATATCAATTGGAAATAGAAAGTTCTATGGTCATAAACAAGTTATTACACAAAATTTGCAACAAGGTGTCATTATTTTCAGAGCTTTGTCGTTTCATTTACCGTTCAATTAGTTTCGTACCAATCACTAGTCAGTTTTGTATAAAAAATTATTTATATCAGGAAAAATGTACAATTATTTTTTTTTTAAAAATGGGCCTTCATTTTGCTACATTAAAAATCTCTTGTACCATTATTTACCCGGATCCGGGTATTTCCGGGTGTGCTGATTATCGCCATTTGCGATTATCCGCGTCAACACCGGATAATTAATCCGGATTAATTTAAAGTTATTTTAGTAGCAGAACATGAGGCAAACCCTTCTCATTGGGTTACCAATGCTGTTCATTCGTATTATTATTTTGTTCATGCTAAAAATAACTCGTTTAGTAGGCTACCTTGTTTATTTCCGAACTCGGTTTTAGGTTAGATTAAAAATAGTGCATACATGATGTGCTATAATTTTAAGATGGCCATGATATAGATTAGTGGAGTTTTCCCTTGATATGAGAGGTAAAAAAATGTGAGACTAAAGTTTACAAAAGGCTACTTTATTTTTTTCCTCATTATTTTTATGCACTCCCTATCTACCTCTTTCTCTCTTTCTCTCTCTCTCTCCATGTCTGTCTATTTCTCTCTATCTAGTTCTGTTTTTTCACTCTTTCTCTCTGTTTTTTTCTCTTTCTCTCTCTTTAACTTTCTGTCTCTCTTTCTCACTCTATCTCTCTCTTCGTTCTGTACAACTGCAACTTTATTAAAAGTTTAAAGTTTTTCTTTTTCATCGTAAGGTTAAAAAGAGATTTGACGATGAAAAACGAAATTGGCCTTATAATATTGGCAATAGTATTGTTCTTCCTTCATGCGCGAAGGTGACCACGGCAATTGTCGCATTGAGTCCCAGCCTTAAATTGAGCTGTAGATTGTTTTAAGTTAGGTAGAGTTGCTCAATTCGCTAGCCTCACTCTCTCATCCTTTCATATTTGTTCCAATAGCAAGACTTAGTCCCTCGATCCAATAATAATATATTTGCTTTAAAAAAAGATGATTTACCGCCAGTATGTGGAACAGTTCAACACCAAAGTCGAAGACTGTACACACTACTTCGCGACAATCAAAAACATTTTCAGAAATTAATAGATCTAAACAGTTAAACAGTGATTTTAAAAAAAAAATAATTTAACATATATTATGATGTTTAGCATTAGGCCTACGTTTTGTGCTGAACAACATTTTTTTTTAATGTGAAAACTTTTCGAAAAAAATTATTTACTATTGAAGTAGTGTAAACAAATAAATAGTTTAAATTAAACATTATAAAACAAAATGACTATCTAGAAACTAATAAAAAGAAACGACTTTTGCAATCACAACCGGGTCAAGGGAATATAAATTTACGTTAGCATCTATTTCATTGCTCGCCGATTAAGTACAGGTGGAGCCGAAACTAAATTCACGTATGCGGCAAAATGTACCCCTGAAATTATTATTATTTTTCATTTTTTTTTAAAATTTAACAAGAATGTCTGGCGAGGGGATCGATCCTAAGGGGTGCCATAAATTTAGTGATTTTATGTTGATTTAATTTGGGGGCGATGGGGTATAGCTTGCGCTGGGTGACAATATTGACACTGATGGACGTTTTGCGCCCGCTTCCGGAACTCCTGAAATCCCCCCACCTCCACATACACACAGACACAACTTTTAGGAATTTAAAAAAAAAAAAACTAGCTCCAAATGCTTTTCCTAAAATTACTTGATTAGGTTAGAGCGTAAAAGGGCACTCGGTGCATTACTTTGCCCAGGGCCACCGATGCTGTTAAGATGGCCCTGCCGTTACATGACTTGATCTTATAAACGATAGCATTGGAGACCATTTAGAGCGGATAAAATATTTGTTTTGCTTATCTACGCGTCACATGACATAATTAACTTCCTGCTATGAGCTGTAAATCAAGTTTTCGTGAATATAAACCTTCCGAAAAGTAACGGAAATACGTTGAGCTATACCATTTCTAAAGGTAAGAAAAATGATTAAAAAACGATTAATTTATTTTTCTATTCGTACGCAGCTTAATTTACCATTTGCCTTTATCTCGTATTGCATATATTTATAATATTTGGCCTGTAGACTTTATGCCATTCAAGGAGCTCTGTTTAACAAGAACCCGGAAGTTTTACCACAGCATTTTGTTTGTGTAAAATTTATTTCTTCCATCGTAATTCAACACTGTTTAAATGAAAATCTAATATATTTAGCTCTTATCTAAAAGAAATAACGCTTTTTTTTTTCCATATCCCCGATAGATGTGGAAAAATAATTGGTTGTACTTCTTCATACGTTCTAATAATGAAAAATCATTTAACTTTTAATCAGATAATAAATAAGAACAAGCCAATGGCATTGCTTTAAGCTCTGTTCAGCAGCCACAAAATTTAAATTCCCAAAAATCTGTACCAAAAGGAAAATATAAAATGAGTAAAACAAAGTAGGGTTACGTCTGAAAAAAGGAAAAACCTTCGTCAGCGAACAAAACAACAGAAAAAACAGTATACAAAACAAATATAGCACTTTACTTCCTGGTGACACGTTCGTTGTTTTCTTGCGTTCCTTTTTCAGGTTTAACCATACTTTGTTTTACACGTTTTATATTGTGCTAACCTCATTGCAGTTTCTCCCCTTATTACCAAAAGGAAAGTAAATTTACGTTCAGTAAGCGCGAAAGATAGTATTCCTAATTCTAAATGGGATTCTTTAAAACAATAAATAGTAACTTTTGTTCTTTTTTTTACGTGAAATAGAATAAATTTAAATTTGATAATGAAGCATGGGACTGGGTGATAACCTATTTATATTACTATCTCCCATCCCGGCTAAGTTGCAGATTTGAACTGTGGTGTAGATTTCTTTATGTTTAAAAACATGTTGTTGTTTTTTTTATTAAATGCCCTAAGAAGTACCAAATAATTTTTAGAGACACCATGATTTTCTTACAATTAAATCATGTCTTTCAAAATAAAAGCTTGGGCTCCAAATATGTAAGGAAATGTTACAAGAAATAAAAACTCAGCATTTCATTGAAAATAAATGCAAGCGTTTCATGGGGACGAATATAATATATGCAATGTATTTATTGCAGAAGCAGGTTGTTTTTGTTTTGTTTTTTGCAAAAAATGATATCATACACTGGGATATCGGCATTATTTGTATGTCTGATGGCTCGTGTTCACAACACTCAGTCAACGAATTTCACCACTTTAAATATCTGGTTCAGAAGTCAACAAGTGAGGTCTGTTTCAATTAATAATAGATGATGCATAAGCCTAGACTTATATATATATATGATTGACGACTTTTTTCTCCCTTTATGCTGGCGCATGGGTCGGTAGATCCCTTCGTAATCCCTTAAAATTAATTTTGCAAAATCTCTTATCTCTTTATATATATTACGCTTCGGTTATGACTCGTTGACTGCTTCCTAATGGACTGCTTCCTAATAAGCGAATTTGGTATTAAGAGTATATTACAAATAATTTTATATGTTGGAAAGAAAGTATGGTTCAATAATGAATTCAACATAATTCCCGATTACTACGCTAAAGGACTTTTTAAAAAAATAACCTAACTGCGTTTGGTGCGTAATATTTACTTTTCGGAAAATGAAATCGTCTCAATTTAAGTATTGTGTAAAAATAGTCTGTTTAAAAGTGGTTGGGACCTCAGAGTATTTAATATAGTTCATGGGCGTGAAATAAAAAGTGTGCAGTGACGTATCATGGGGGGAAGGGTTGTAGCAAAAATTGGGATTCATAAATGTGTGCTACTTGAGTTCATGTTTTGTCAAGTAACTTTATTAGATGAGAAGTTCCCGCATTGCTTTCGCCAATGTTTGGCGGGCTATTGCTAGTTAATATTATTTCACTTCATACAGTCTTCATTTATAATTTTTATATTCGATTTTAATATCAAAATTTACACAATCAAAGAAATACAGCTAAGTAAAGTTTTATTTAACCTTTATACTATGATTTGCATTTTTTCAACTTACGAGAATTCGTTTGTAACATATGGGCCCAAGAGTGTATCATCAGCTTCAAGTCTGTAGGACAAGAATTCAAAGTCAACAACATTTCAAATACACGTTCAATTGAGTTTAATAACGTTCCAAATGTGTTTAAACATTTCCATTGTTACAAAAACGATCATATAAATACTATCACATGTGAGCGACAAAATATAGGAATAAGCAATTATTACACAACATTTTTCTACACTCATGACACATCAATGTGTGAATTACCTTGTAGTGAATCTTGGAGCACCTTTGACCAAAAAGCTGTATTCTATAGTGATTCCCTAAATGTTATGTATTATGTTTCAATGCCATCGCCATGTTCACCAATTATTAGTACAGATAAAAGAACAGCGACATACTTCAATACAACTATGACTAGAACTTATATAGATAAAATACCACAACGTCCTGATTCTAATATTTTTGTACATAGTCCAGACAATTTCGATAGTAAAAGAGTTGATCAGATTAACTATACCGGTGCCATCGTTGGTGCTGTCATAGGATTTGTAGCAATTATTGCAATCCTTGTAGGAATATAGTATACCATCGCAACAAAAGAAAACACATGCAGTCAAATACAGCGTTGGAAAGAGTAATAAAATGTAATGACCATTTGAGTGATACAAACATGTGTTTAGAACAAGTAGAACTAAATCAAGGGCATGAGGAATGCAGTAACGAAGAAATTAAATGTCATGGAGCGGTTACAAGTGATGAAGATTATAATGTTGTTGATTATTCCAATGGGAAGTCTTGTTCTACGTCATCGGATATTACTGGATTTACGATAAGCTCAAAAGAAACAGGCGGAACAAAGTATTTTAATATTGTTTTGAATCGACCCACAGTAATTTATGGTAATTCACGCACTACGTCTGATATTGAGGCTCCTAGCCTTGAATATTCTACAATTAACAATTTAGAAACTCTTCAACCCGATGATGCGTGTTCTGATTTCAGGAATAATTCCATGTCAAAGAAGCAACAGAGCAATACTTATGGAAACCTTGGTAATCGGTCCCATGTCCATCAAGACGAGCGTTCTCTAACACAACTAGTGGACTCGTCTTCACTTGAAAATGAGAAAGATACTGTTATTGATCCAGAATCATCCTCACAATACACTGTTAATGTAGACACTGAAAATGCATGGTTGCCTCAGTCGAATCACGTCTATTCCAAGCTTGGTGAAAGAAGCAGAGATTTTAAAGATCCTTACAATATTCAATCACGGAATGTAGAAATCTGATGACACCGGAAATCAATGCGTGTGTTTTTTGTTTTTAATTACTGAGTAAAAAAATGAATCGCGTAGTCTTGCATGATCCTGGCTATACGGAAAGTTTCTACAGCTTCTTGTGATTACATTAAAAAAATGTTTTAATTTATTTTATTTGATTAGCATGATTCAACGACCAAATAACTCGTGATTGGCAATGTAACTTACTGTTTCACATAATATGGCTTAACTCATTCACGTATGAATCTACATTAAAAAGATGTAATTCATAATTGAAATTATTATGTGATCTTATAATTTTGTATATCAAATGAAATTGTTCCATAGTTAATGTATTACTAGTTGCAGGTTATAACTAATTTGTTTTAGGATAAAGACACAAGTCTCATAATGCGATTTTTAAGCTGCGAATCTGTAATGTTCACAGGTTTGTCACGAGATTCGGCTAAAAAAAATACACATTGATGAAAGAAAGGTATGTGTGCGTTTACCCAAAGTTTATGTGAAAATAATATAATCTGTTAGCTTTTATATGATAAATTATTTGGATGCTGCTTATCATTTTTGAAAATTCAAATTTGAGTTCTTTTTTTTCTTCTGTGCTTTGAGTTTAAAAAATATGTTTTTTTTTAGTATCTTGTGAGGCTAGTTGTATTGATGATTATTTTAAATGGTGTCTCACATTTCATGGGTAATTAATTTTGTTTAATTAATATTGATGATTAACACAAAATTAAATATCTTTAAAAAAATAACCGCGAAAATTTAGTTTTCAAATCGTTGTTAGCGTCCTTTGCTTGAGTCTTATTAGTGGATATATAAACGGAAACATCTCCATACTATCACGTCTCCCTAACCTTACCGGCTCCCACATCCGTTGACGACATGAAACAAGTTTTCTTTTCAGACAAAAACTCTTTAAGCAAAACACACAACTGTCTTAAATATCCATAGAATATAATCCTAACACTTGATTGAGTGATTTCCAACCTTTGGGTGCAGTAGTTTTCTGAGCTTAAATACAAATTTAATAATTGTTTAATTTAAAAAAAAAAAAGACTTTCTATCAAAGACAAGTTAAAAACGAACTAAGGAATATACAATAATTTACAATTTCTTAAAATGCATTACGCTAAGAAGGACTGTGCAGAAGTGTAGATGAACACTGTGTAACCAAAAGGTTTCGAATTTGAATGTAGACAAAACTTTTATATTTTTTTTAAATTAAAAAACAATATTTGCATAGATTTTTTGTGGTCATAACTGCTTCTATGGGATCAAATTTGAAGTTTCTAGGATGATGGAATATGCCTTTTTGTTTGAAAGAAATCAATAATTTTTTATTTTTTTTAGAATTTTCGATTTTTAGGGATCCTGACGGTATCAGCGTCAACGTTATCAAGTTTAGGTTTGACTGAAAGTGGTCCATGAATTCGGGTCTTTTTTGTGATTGATCACGGTTTATGGCGCTACACTTGCTTTTATAGCATAGATAATAAGGATTTTAAAGGATAATTGATAGAACACCAAAATAAATTATTTCCCTTTTTATAGTTTTGGGGCGTGTGAGACCGAGAAAATATTGCAACATAATTTTAGCCTTTTCGTTTTAAAAAAGAATTGCAACTCAGTCATATCTATCATCAATGCATCTATCTTGTTGAGAGATACATCAATACAATAATTTGTCTTTACAAATTTCAAAAGACCGAGGCTTGTCATTGCATATATTAAGGTCCAGCGTGTGGCACATACAATTATCATACAGCTATCAGTAGTCTGTGTGTGTATGTTTTTAAAGGGCGGAGAGGCATCGGAATTAGGAAAATATTGAACCTCTCCTTCAAGAATTTCTAGTTAAAGTATCTAACTAAAAAACAACTAAAATAACTTTATATTTGTCGAATTAATATTTCCTAAAGCCTTGTGATCATTAATTAAAAATGATTTGTTTTTAACCATATAATGAATCACTTTTAACACAAAAAAAGAATATGCCCTATATTTTGTTTTTTTTTAAAGTTGTACGTTTGAAAGCAAAATATCAAAAAACCTTATCTCAACAAGTTGTATTTAAAAAGTGCCAATAGATAAGCCACTAGGCCAAAGTATGATATCTAGTTAGTCATGTGATCCTAGCTAGAATATATAAAAGTGTTCTTTAATACGTATTCTGCGTATGGATAGTAAAACTAAAAGTAACAGTAGAATTTTGTTTGTTTGTTTAGAATAGTTGCAAGTGTTCTTTCAATTTTAATTAAGAATTATATTTAATTTTAGGGTAAGTTTTTACTTAAGTTTTGCTTAACCACTGTAAGGCTTTATAATGAGCTTCATTTTAGGAAGAAGAATGACACTTTTTATAATATTTAATGAAAGTTGTACTGGGTTGTACAGAAAGTTATTCCATTCCGACCCCCGTTTAAATATTTTCTTGGATATTGCTATTTCATTTTTTCTTTTGACATCGTTTTTTTTTTACCCCCATTGCCATTGCTTTATGAAAATCATTGTACGGGAAAAGAAAGTAAATTTAAAAATATTCAATTTTGTCAATAGCGCTTTAAAGCACTTAGTGCTCCATGTGTTTACTAAAGTTAATGTTGCTGAAAAATGGTGGAAATATGGGTTTTTTCCCCCTCAAAATTTCGTAGGTAATTGTATTTTTTTTTATTTTTTATCTGAAACGTATAATTTTCATTTCTGTTTTATAATGTCTGCGTTTTTACACCATATTTAAATATTTTAGATGAAATTATTGTATCCGAGACTCTCGGCTCTGAAACGGGCATTTATAATGTGTCTAGTATTTGTGGCTGGTGCAAATACCTCAGAGTTTGAAATTGGAGTGTATCCTACTTATATGGACGATATCAAAACCAATATATCATTCAATGGTGACATGTTAGTCAGGTAGGAAACCATTCGCTATACATCTCTATTATTATTTAATAACATTTGCTATTTAAACATCAGTATCATTGTAATTTTTTATGAAAGCTATGTTAACCAATGGATCAAAATATTTTAAAGATATTGTAAAAGAGGGTTGAATAGTTTCCTACAGAGCGTAGAATAGAAACGCGCCTTTGTTATCATGTTAGATTAAAAAATCTAGTTTTCTTAACTCGATGAATTTTATCTTAATAACGTATTTCTTGTGTTTCTTAACGATGAAAATATAGTCATTATTTTAAAATATTTTAAACTCCTTCCTAGAAACAAATCCATAGATTTTTAGATCACCGAGATTATGTGGTATTAAAATCTTCTTTGAAATGTCATTTATTATATTTTACCAAATCCTTCCAACCTCTTCTGTCTACCTCTAACCCTAACCCCGCCACCTTTTTGTTTTCATTCTTAGCTCATTCCCCCCCCCCACCCTCAATCCCAAACAAAAGCTCCAGTGCTCACTCTTACTCTAAAACAATAAAACGCATACACAACATCTGCACCTTACCCCCCACTTACTGCTTCCTTAAATCTACCCCTAGGCTTTGATTTTCTTCATCAAATTTTAAATAAAATTTATGATAAACCAAACAATACCAAAATACAAATCGATTTCTTTAAAATGTGTTCATCACTATCCAAGTTTATTTTTTTTTACCTTTATATTATTCCGTAAGCTATTATAATTCTGAATTAATATAATGTTACTGTAAATCGGAAAGTGAATTTCTATTTTTTAATAAAGTTAAAAAGTCCAAAGAAAATGCCGCTCTGGTCATCATTCCAAAAAGAGAATGAAGGAATATATTTTTGTTAAGTTACAAACTTCTAGTATTAAGGATTTTTAAAGAACTTAAAATGATACAGGATAAATAGTTTTACGCGCCTTATTCTCAATAAATTGAAACAACATCCAGACAAACAAAAACTATCCAAAAGATTAATGTGTTAATTTTATACAATTTATCAAGCACATTTCTAATCACGAGAAACATAATGACTACTTATTAGTAATTACAGAAAACTTTGTTTTCAGATTTCGGGATTGTCTTTGCAACAAACTGACCATTAAATGTAATGCTGACCTAAATTGCTCTAATGAAGCATGCCAAGTCTCAAATATTTCAAGTATTGCTCAAAAAGGATTTCGTGTCAATAGACAGTATCACTGTTTTCTTGGACTTAAGACCAAAGGTGTATTTTGTAGAAGACTTTCAACCCCGCCAAACAGCCATTGGAATGCAGT
The DNA here is from genome assembly GCA_964033795.1 of Lymnaea stagnalis. Taxonomy (NCBI): domain Eukaryota; kingdom Metazoa; phylum Mollusca; class Gastropoda; family Lymnaeidae; genus Lymnaea; species Lymnaea stagnalis. Next base: position 1,959,715 of record CAXITT010000034.1, read on the forward strand.
TTTTTATACTTCTTATGCATCGGAGTGTCAGTTAAACTGTGTTCAAATCTATTGGAACCGAACTCAGTTTGTGGATATAAACTGTAGTTTTACAGACATAATTTTATCTGGTAATGCACCGTCCACATGTAATGTCACCACTACATCGACCACACAAACGACGCCTACTCCTACTACAACAGTGTTAACAGCTGCAACTACGATCAAACAGCAAACTTCAGTAAGTGCCACTAGCAAAGAAGATCCATTCACTACTACACTTAAAACTAATTTGATTAATGGTGACAGTGGAGATTCAGGTGGTAAGATGCCAGTCATCCTTGGGGTTACTATAAGTTTATTCGCTTTACTTGCATTTGGAGTAGGACTTTTCCTTCTTTGGAGATGGCGACAGAAACATGACCCTCAGACGAGACTCAACTCTCAGAAGCCAACCTCTACTGTTTCTGCTGAAAGCAAGTCCGATAATGTCACGAAAAATGAAATTTCAACTTATTCCAATATAAATTCTGATGATCAAGGAAACAGTATCGACGCTTTGGAAGCTCATAACACTCCTTATGCTGAAATAATAGACCAGGACACCGTTGTCTACTATTCGAATAGCGAAGTTCATCATTCGGAGCAACCCGTGTTTCCCATTCCAGGTCCTAAACAATTAGATTCTAATGTGTATTTCAATAATGCTCAGATACAAAACGGTGTAAACGGATTTACTTTAATTAACAGAATTGGCGACGTAAAAGAAGCCGATTATTCATTAATTGATCGAAACCCGAACGAGTCCCCTTATTCAAATACTGAGCTAAACAGTGCTGATATTTCTAAATCAGACCGGTCGGAAACATATTTGAACTTTTCTAAGAGGCAAACTCCATTTTTGTGTGAAAATGGCTCAACAATTTATTACGAGCTAGAGAGCACTACAATTAATCCGGATTCAGAAAAGCAACCGATCGAAGAGACTGGCGGAACATCAGATACATCAGCAGTAAACAATGTTTATTCCAAACTTAGGGATCAAATCAGACATTTTAACAACCCGTACAATGCTGCGTCAAGTACAGTTGATTCTGTCACAATGTCAAATCTTGAATTACCTGATGTCATTTAAGACTCCAATTTATCATCGGAGTATTCTTTAGCTTCATCTGTTATCTAATAGTTATGATATATAACATGACTTTTGGCGTTTCGACCGTCTCCAAGTGACAATGGCGTGACTCGCTGAAGATACCTACTTAGTAATATAATTACGAGGTCAGTGATGTGTGTATTATAGAGACAGCTGTTTTCCATGCAGCAGTTCCACCCCCAAGCAGACCCACCTGAAAGTGAAATTTCTCTTACATCTTGTTACCAGCTCAAACCCATTAGTATGTATGTATTATAACCCGGTGCATTATAAAGCCGACACACTGGCGCTCAAATAATGAAAGTTTACCGCAGACAATTTTGACCACGGCACAACAAAATGACCCTAAACACTCAAACTAAATATATGATACTGCTTAGGCAGACAGTTTGACTTTCGGTAATAATTGCAATGTACGTTATCTTGTAATTTAACGGAATATCGAATAAAAGGAAATTTCCCATGCTAATAATATGATTGTTGACTTGAGAACTTGTTCAATGAGTGTGAAAAGTCTTCTTTTTTTCACAATTGGTGGTATTGTTGAATCTCATGTTATGAAATTATTTTATCTTTACTCCACTTTTGAGCTTGTTGTTGTTGTTGTTGAGCCTTCTCGTCCATGAGGGGCATCCACCGATCATCGTCGGCGTCTGCGGTTCCTCCAAGGGCATAGGCCACCTACGAGAGACCTCCAGGCATCTCTATCCTGGGCCAGCTTCTCCAGGATCTTCCATTCATGGCCAATTTTCTTGATGTCTGTCTCCAATTCTCGGCGCCAAGTGTTTCTTGGACGGCCTCTTTTCCGCTTACCCTGTGGGTTCCATTTCAGGGCTTGCTTTGTTGTGTTAGAAGCAGGTTTTCTTAGTGTACTTTTGAGCTTACACTCTAGAAAAGAAACAAATTAAAATTAGTCACACGTTTGGGAATAAAATATCGTAACATCCTAACATTGACATTAATTTACATCTATTTCACATTACTAAAGTTAAGATGAAATATCAGACAGAATGTGATATCACATTTGCATTTTGTATTTGTAAAATGTAAGATTTCGAGATATATTATTTATGTTATCCCAGGTGGTGCAGAAGATTTTGGGCCACGAGTAAATCTAACATTTTTCCCCCATTAATGTCAAAATGTATGTATCACACGTATCAATTTTCGCCGTTATGGGCCCCCAAGCAGGCAGGGCCCCCAAGCTGGCAGGGCCCCCAAGCTGGCAGGGTCCCGAGTGATTTACCCGGTTGCCTCGGTCTCTGCGCGGCCCTAATGACATGCACCTTCTCCTTTACAAAGAGTCATGTCCAAACAATTGTGAGAAAACATAATCGATAACTGACCGTAAGATTCAGTGACCTCGAGGCCAGAGAAATGAAATTACCTTTGGACAAGACACATAACTTACTATGTAACTACTCCATCATTTAGTAAAAAAATGTATGAGTCTGATATTAAACACCGAATAAACAGACTAACCAAAAAATCTAGGAACATAACATTAAACTAAACATCCTTAACTTGAAGGTCTATTTCAAGAAATGTTCACCTGGCCAGCACATCGCATGTTTATGGTGAGCGGCAGCCATGGGCGCCCGCAGGTAGGGGCAAGGTGGGGCACTTGCCCCCCCCCCCGGATTGATTGGATAAAAAAAATTTAGACAAAAATAGACACAAAATTTATTAAAGTAAAGAGAAAATAAAGAGAAAGTAACTAAGCTGATGTCCTGTTATCAGTTTTCTCATTCACGTGTATGTCCGCATAGACTTTAATGGTCAGCCTTGTAACTCGACCCTATATCCTGAATTTGACGTAACTTTTCTGAACCGTTCTTATTATGATGGGGCATGCGCCTTTCGTGGGATTGAATTCTGGTTGTTACGCTAGGATTTGTCACATCTGTGTTTTCTCCACCTCCTTCTTGATTACCATACAGTTTTCATCAAATAAGTCCTGATTTTCTTGGATCTTGGTCCCAGAAACTCCATAGCGGTGTTATTCATTATTTTTTTAAGTGATGCCCAATCCACTACCACGTCTTTGATCATCTGGAGATGTGGATTTCAGGTATTCTTTCAGGGCATCCACAATAGTTTTTTTTGGAAATTCTAGCTCTTCAACTTTGTCGTGTTCAGACATTTGGGGATCTTCTTCCCCTATAGTCGACTTTTTGCGTTGTAAGTGAAGGTTGCGCTTGGTGATGATGAGACAATGCTACAGTCTGCACCGCTTACAGACTTGGTTACATGCACTTGCCCACTGTCCTATGTCCTTATGATTACAGAGTCAATGAGATGCCAATATTTTTTAGCGAGGCTCTTTTCAAGGTTGTCATGGGATTTTACTCGGGAAGTCTAAAGACTGTTTTATTAATTGAGTACTTTTTATGTTTCTATTAGTTGGAAATTTAAAATATGCAGTAGGGTCTGTATGTTTTGATTATTTTCCACGTAAATTGTGTTTGATACTCTTCTGTAAATTGTACGTGCATTGAAAAGGCAAATTCTCCAATTTTAGACTATTAATAGTTTTGTTCGGTCTTTTTTTGCTGGCATCCGTCCGTCACAATGTGACGATGGCGTTGGCTTCGGAGGACGAAATCCACAGAGCCTGGAATTATTTTTCAGGGATTATAAGCTGGTTCCCAACAGCAGATCACCTCTCTCCACGCCGCTGGATAACCCAACGGAACGTCATTTGGATGATATCTATCTATCTATCTATCTATCTATCTGTCTATCTATCTATCTATCTATCTATCTATCTATCTATCTGTCTATCTATCTATCTATCTATATATCTATCTATCTATCTATCTATCTATCTATCTATCTATCTATCTATCTATCTATCTATCTATCTATCTATCTATCTATCTATCTATCTATCTATCTATCTATCTATCTATCTATCTATCTATCTATCTATCTATCTATCTATCTATCTATCTATCTATCTATCTATATATCTATATATCTATCTATCTATCTATCCATCTATCTATCTATATATCTATATATCTATCTATCTATCTATCTATCTTTTTATCTATATATCTATCTATGTATCTATCTATCTATCTATCTATCTATCTATCTATCTATCTATCGGTCTAACAAACTTATTTATCAATCCATTAAATATACATTTGAAGGGTACTATTTTAAAACTTAATCACTATCTACTTGAACTTACGAAATCGATGGAAGTAAAAAAAAAAAAAAACAGGTTTTAATAAATACGTAAAACCTAGAGTAAATGCCGTCCCCTCTGATGTCAGTGTAAACATGTGTTATCTTATCTATACTATAAAAAGAAATGTAAAAAATAAAGTAACGTGTGGACCACAGGTCAGGCCTTATCTCAGCGCTCTTCAAGTTTTCCCACATATCCTAATCTCTGGCTTCCACTTTTAACATCCGGGTTGTCTCAGACAAACACAGAACATCGCACTCCTGTCTGCGTAGTTCGTGTTTTATTTCCCATGCAAACTCATGGATTGGTAACTTTGACTTGATCGATTATTGCCTGTACGTGTTAAGGTAAGTTTATTTTCTTAAAATGATAAAATAAAGTGTGATGGTTTTAAGTAGTGACATTCAGTTGTTTATAATCACAGGTCCGTGGGACCGTCGGTCGTCCCAAGAAATTCACGCGGGACAGACGAACAATACGTTGGTATTCCTCTATCACACGATACGCCTGGATTTTGTGGCGCATTAGATCACCATCACTAAGAGAAGAGTTGTTGATATGGCAAACCTACGTTAAAGGACATGGTCAGTGGAGATTACGACATGAATCCGTTTTGCAGTTTAACTAGACGAATCAACAAACATGAGAAATTGCGTTATTTTTATCCGTGAGTTGCAATGACGTTTACGACTTTGATCGAATTCCGCAACACAAAGCAGCTTCTTGTCTTTGCAAAAGTGTGGTGGCTATCGAGAGGAAGGCTAATCTGAACGCAATGTCGAACTGAGGAAAGAAGCGAAACATTATTTAAGGGATAGCGAAATTCAGACACTCACCTCTGTTAAATTAGAAATCGCTGAATAACATGTCGTGTGTGACAATATTGTTTCACCTTCCCAACAACTTAATAATGTCTCTTCAATTGTATTTGCACAACATATGCTTAACACTTAGAAATAAGACATACTTCCGAAAGAAACTCGTTCCTTGTGATAGCCGCACATAAGTTGAAGACCTAGAAATATTTAAAATGTATTGCTGAGGTTTTTTCTGATCAAACAAGCCACAGATGTTAGTCAGAAAATGAATCTATTTAAAAATATTAGCTTATGAGTTTCTTTATCATAACAATGAGAATCGTCGCAAAATTTTAACCTCAGAAATATAGCCTTTAAATTTAAGGTATTAATTTTTTGCAACGTAGTTAAATGAGAAGACATTTTAACCCTTTCGGTTTTCAAAATTCAAAAAGGGAAATTGAAATCTTGTAACTGGAAAACTTCTAAGTAAAAAAAAATAAACATTTTACATTCCCTTACAGCGTTGTAAACAAAAAAATCCTTTATTTTAACTTCTACTTTGTTCCTGGTTGGCTGGCTGGCGGAGTGGCAAAATCTTCGGACGGCTAATTGGCCCATTTCCGTCAACCTATCGAGCTGAAACTTGGCACACCGTCTAGATGCCGATGAAAACACAATCTCTTAGATCTTCAGGACTGACTTCTAAACCCTAAAAAAAAACACCAGTTTTTTCCTTAGTTTTCAAGGGGAAGATAAAATGAAATTCCCGTTAACTGCGCTAAATAAGTTGTTTTTTTTAAAGTCCCAGTGCACTTGATGACTAGTGTTTTCTATTGCTATTGGTGAAAGAAATATGCGGTGCAAAAGTGGGTGGGAAACAGAATATTAACATAGTTCAGGCGCGTGAAAAAAAAATGTGTGTTTCCAAGCCTTTGGGTTGGAGGGGGGGGGGCGGGGGCACTAATTTAGACTCTTTATAAAGTGTAAGCATATTATGTCAAATTTTTAGCCCCAAACCCCATTACTCGATATTACATTTCATAAAGGATCTATGCCAAAATATATGTATATATTTAGCGGTTGTTTAATTACAGTTTAAATTATATATATAATGTCATCCTTCCGTCTTCGTGAGACGATGGAGTAGCTATATAGTTCTACACTTTGACGAGTGGCTCACTAGGCCAATTTTTTTAAAGAAATCAACAATCTCATTTAATATCTTTTACTAATCCTAAATTTTTTGTGCTATTTCAGCAACAATAAAAAACAATTGTTTCCATTAATGAGTGTCAGATTTAATAAGCAATACAGAAAGCATGATGAAATTAAGAAGTATGCTTTAGAGGTTTGAAAGACGCATTCATGTTTCATCGAACCACAGGTATACCACAGTAGATATAAGGTTCCATAATTGTATTTAATTGTCTATAATTATCTATCCATCTGTCTGTCTATCTATCTATCTATCTATCTATCTATCTATCTATCTATCTATCTATCTATCTATCTATCTATCTATCTATCTATCTATCTATCTATCTATCTATCTATCTATCTATCTATCTATC